>BDUI01000989.1:117816-136380 GCA_002335545.1 Apodemus speciosus
GGGGGGCTGGGGCTGGGGCATGGATGGGGGTGGTTTAGGTATAAAGTATGTCCCCTCTCCCTCCCCTGGAAAGCTTTATGTTTTTGAAGCCTTGGTCTCTAGTGACAGATGAGGTCACTGTAAGGTGGCTGGGTTATCAGGACCTTGGGTGATCAGCGGGGTTACTCACAGAAACATTCATAGATTTACGGCATGCCCGGGGTAGGCGGCAGTGCGGAGCCGGTGCCTAGATGGAGGAAGGGAATCAGCAGGGCACATCTTGGAGGCCCTTGTCCAGGCCTGCCTGTGCTTTCCCTTCTTCCCTGTGTTCTGTGGCTCAGTGAGGTTAGTGGCCTCGTCCATCACATATACCCGTTGTAGTGATGTTTGGTCTCGAAGGCTATAGCAATGGGGCCAGCTGACATGTACTGAAACCTTAGAAACCAAGAGCCAAAGTAGCTCTTTCCTCTTTTAAATCGTCTCTCACTTGTTTGTCACAGCCACACCGAAGCTAACACTATGTGTACATGTATGGACCATGTCTCGGAGCCTCTGGGGGCTGTAGCTGGAGTCCAGAGGCATCAGCATCCTGGCGGGTGTGGCCCGGGACAAGGGTCTGCCCTTTCTTCCCCTCTCCACCCTCTTTGGTGTCATGTGGCCTCAAGCCTGCTTGTCTTTTTTGTGAATTCGGATCTTAAGCAATCTAAATCCTTGTGCTAGATCACAGTCCTGTGTTCCTCATCTAGGTTCCTCCTGTTCGTGACCTTCTGGGTTTGCTCAGTTTGTGGACAAGGAAGTATATGAATTCCACTCTGCCCGTAGGCCCAGGCCTGTGTGTTCTTCCACTGTGACCATGGTGCCTTTCCAGAGGCTCCTTGGCTCCCTCTTTCTCACCCTGCCCCTGCTACAACTCCCCCATGATGTGGCTCAAAGATTACTGGGACCTGGTTGCTTGCCAGCCCTGTCTCTCTCTCAGCCTCTGAAAATGGACTTAGGTGTCACAGTGGATTAAGGGGTTCAGGCCAGACCTCTCTTTACCCACCCGATCCCTGCCTCAGAGCCTGTGTGTCTCTCTGGGAAGGGCAGACTGATAATGCTGACACTCCCGTGGGCACCTCCTCTGTGAGCAGCCTTCATATCTTTATCCACAGTCTTTCTGGTGGTTAGAGTAGGAAGTGAAGTACTTCCTATATAATCCTGGGCCTGCTGTGTCAAACGCATGTGCTTCCCACTGTCATCGTCTGGTCAGAGTGAGTCACCCTGCGAGGCCAGACGCTCTCTTGTAGTACATAGCACACAAGGTACACTTTTCCCTACCTGCCTTGCTGTAGGCCCACTAGGGACCCTATCCTGTCTCTTCCTGATCTCTTAGTGGAGACCAGGGTGCTGAATATGAATTGGAACACTGGTGCTGAGGAAGGTCAAGCAGGTTACAGCCTGTGTGCACCRCGAGGGTTCCGTGCGAGCCCGCAGCACAGTCACACTGGGAAGTTCAGGTTGAGTCAGATGCGCGCTAGCTCACCATGGAGTCGGAAAGGCACCCCCAGCTAGTGACTGGACTGTGTGTGTTTTGCTGTGTGGACCACTGACTTGCTTTTTTAAAGGAAGATGGATTACAGATTCATACACGCAAAGGCCAGGACAGAACCTCTGCTCTCAGTCTCTGCCTTAACTGTAGCTGTGACACAGGTCCCTGCGTTTCTCTCTTGTGCACACTAGACCTCTTAAAGAGGTGCTGAGCTAACAGACTTGGGTGGGTTCTGGGTTTTTTTTTTTTTTTTTTTTTTAAGTGTGTGTGTATAGTTTTGTAATTTTAAAAATATTTAAAGCAGTTTATTATTTGTTTGTTGTGTATGTGGTGTCTGTTTCCCCGGCACATGTGTGGAGGTCAGACAGTAATGAAATTGTTTCTTTCTACCTTCTGGGTCCCAGGGATGGAACTCAGGCTCTCAGGTCTGACAGCGAGAGCGTTACCCACTGAGCTGTTTTGCCTTCATCCCCCAATTGTTAGAACACTCAGGCACAAGCGCTTTACTGCTTGTTTTGTTTGTCCTGGGTAGAGATTCTTGGCTACATGGCCAGGCAGTGCTGGGATGAGCACTACACTCACTGTAAATCTCATAAACGTTAAGGTTTTAAAAAACGAAATCCCTTTAGGTCATGTCTGTGTCTTAGGGTTTCACTGCTGTGAAGAGACACAGGGCAGCTCTAATAAAGGAAGGAGCCGAGAGCCCCCTCTGGATCTGAGGCTGCAGGAAGAGCAACGGAGCCGCTGGGCCTGGCGTGGGCTTCTGAACACCCCCCACCCCCCGCCCCCAGTTGGCAGTGTTTCAACCACCACACTCATTTTAAAATCAGGGATAGCCCATCAGATACTTAGCCACGTGTGACATCTCTTCCTAATTCCTGCTGGACTTGTTGGTTTGTTTCTGGTGTTCCCAAATTACTGATGGCTGTGCTGCAGGCCAGGGCTCTGCAGGCTGCATGTGCTTTTGTAGTTTGGCATCTAGGCCAGGACACAAGGAGCCCGCTCTTGAGCTCCAGGTGATACGGGCCAGCATTGTTCTCAGGGGTTCCTTCAAGGGCTCAGCTGCTCTGAGAAGTTGCCTTCTTCCAAGATCCTCATGAGTTTGGACATCGTACACCGGAAATCGAGTTTCTGTAATTCAGATGTTCCCATAAAGAGATGATTTAATGTGTTACTGAATAAACAACGGTACTGTGCACGGCTGGCTGGGAGGTAAAGCAGGAGCTTGGAAGTATCTGTTACTTCTGCCATCTTAATGGCTTGGGGTGTTGTGTGAGTGTAACAAGGTTAAACTGTAACGTTTTAGAGAGCTTTTCAGTGTTGTCATTGAAACTAAATATTTTCTGGAAAATTTAAAATATGTTAAAAGCGTAGACCAAATGAGACAGATGGTCGGCAGTGCAGCTCTTAACCCTTAGGGCTCAGCTATCCTGGATTTGTTCTGGTTTAGCCACTTCATAGACAACAGGTGAGGGCATATTTTTTCTGAGCTTTGGGGCTTTGCTTCCTAAATTGAGGAACTCAAGAGAGTTGAAGATGGAGCTGGGGCGGGTGTCACTTAGGGGTTAGTACAGAGAGGAGCCTTGTGTTGAGACACATGGCCCAGTGAGGACCTCATGTATGTTAGTAGGAAGCAGCTCACTATGTAGCTATTGCCTTGGCCTTGTTGCCTTCCGAGTGCTTTGGTAAGTAGTAGTTCCTGGAGGTGACATGCAGGTGACCTTCAGAGAAGCTATAGACAGGAAGTGCTCTCAGTTTAGACTGAAGAACTTAATTGAAGAAAGCAGTTTCTGTGTCCCTCCCAGAACCATCCWGTTTTGTAATGTTTTTGAGACAATCTCTATAGCCCAGTATGATCTCCAACTTGCTATGTTGCTATGACCCTACCTCCCATATGCCGGGATTACAGACATGTTCCACTGTGCCTAGTTTATATGTGGTACTGGTACGGGGCTCAGGGCCTCTGGATTAGTTAGTTTTGTTGCTTTGATAAAATGTCAAGACCAGAGTTCGGTGTGGCTGGGAAATCTCGAAGCCTGCCCCCAGTGACACTTCCTTTAGCAAGGCCCCAGCTCCTGACGTTTCATAACCTGACCAAGAGCACCACAAACTAGGAATCACATGTTCAAATACACATGCCTATGAGGGGCAGTTTTCATTCAGACCACTATGGCCTCATGTATGCCAGGTAAGCCTTGATAGCAGCTGAGAGCCGTCCTCAGCCGAGGATGGGCTGTTTCCCCGCTGGTTACTGTGCTCTCCTGAGGAGAGTGACTGAATTCCCCAGTGCCTGACTGGACCCCTGTGAGGAGCCAGTGACTGAGGGAACAGAACTGTGAGCAGTCCACGGACTTCACGCCCGTGCTGTGGCTGTGCYGTTGCAGCCAGTCTGCCTGCTGCCTGGGTGTGAGTGGGAACCTCACGCTCGCTCGCACAGCTGCTGGCCGGCTGCTTGTTAGAGTTAAAGCTGTAGACAAGGCTTTGTTTCCCCTGCTTGCCTTCCTCCTTCACTGTGTAGACTCGGGGAAAGGTGGATCTGGGGGCCTCTCCGCTAAGGCGCCTTACTTCCTTAGCACTGAACTGTTGTTACAGGATAGAATTTTAATTCTGTCCATACTTGCTTTAAATAGAGATTTCTTTTTCTAAAAGACAGAATCTATTGCACCTTAAAGATGTAACCGTACACTTTAATTGCCCTCACTCTGGGGTTCTTTAGTATGGTCCGACTGATTTTTCAGCTTTTTAAAAATTTCATTTTAAGAATGATTGCAGCCTAGGCCATTTTAGCTGCTTGGCCTTCGGTATGCCAGGAAATTTACAGTCATCTGGTTTGTAATTTCAAATGTGACAACTTCTACTGCGTATTTTTGCTTTCTTTTTCTTTTCTTTCTTGAGACAAGGATGTCCTGGAACTCTGAATGTAGACCAGGCTGGCTTTGAACCCAACAGACCATCAGCTTCCTGAGCACGGGCCCCTCTGCCTGGCCGGAAATGGGTTCCTGCCTAGCTCGGGCTGGGCTGGGCTGGGCCTCACCGTGTAGCCAGGGTTGTCTGAACTATTGACCCTCCTTCCTTCACTGCCTAGTGCTAGAGTAACAGGCCAGTACCACTGCATCATTAATTACCCTTGGCTGCAAGCATGCGACCCTTTCCTTAATAAATATGGCATTTCTTTAAAAGAATTGTCATGTATTTCTACCACCCTTGGACTTATTATAAAGTAGTTTTAAACTAATAGTACCAGAGCACATGTATCTACATGTTGGCTCTCTTTCACTATTCTGCAGAACTAATTAACTATTTTCCCATGAGGCGCCTGACACATTACTTCAGTCGCCTGATGGTGCTCAGAAGCCAGGCATGCTGGATTGTTTTAAAGCAGCTGCAACATTTGCTGGAATTAGACCTTCTCAAGTGTTAACGGCCTGCAGGTCATCAGGTTTCAGTTTAAAAAACAGAGCAACTGTTTCTTTGCTCTTGAGTGATGTGACTAAGCTGAGGTAGCGCCCCGCCCCCACCCCAGGAGCTGTGGGCGAGTCTGATGGGGCCAGGGCATGTGCCTATGCAGGGCTGCCAGTTAGCCCTTAAGTCAGTGCCAGAGAAAGTCTATTCAAGGACTCCAGTAGGTAATAGGCTCTGCCTTCCCTATGTATATCATGACTTCCATTTTGATTTGGTATGAGGCACAAATGGAAGAAAAGGATGCCTTCAGAAAGCAGCCTTTCCTTCTCATCTTTCTTCTGCCTGCATTTCTTTAGATCTGATTCTCATTGCTAACTTCTTTTCTGTGGTCCGGGTGGGCACTTCAGTCAGTGGACTGGGAGGCGGTGTAATGATGACAGGCTAAGGTTTTCAATGACCTGCCTGCCAGGCCCTCCCCCCCCGCCCTCCCAGGGAGAGTTTAGCGTTTTCATAATAGGAACRTAGAGGTATCCTGCAACTCCCTAGCTAAACGTTTAAGGACCGTTTCTAAGTGCCGAGGCCTGCGTTTGTTCCAAATCTATTTAGAGTGCAGGACAGGCGCAGCCTCTGCGCCTGCACACCTGCTGCGGGGTCAGGCCTGCAGCCCAGGCCAAGCAGCTCGCCTTTCTTTTCTCCGCCCCTGAAGCTCTGCTGCCTGTTTGTCAGGGCTCAGAGTACATTCCAGTTTAGACTTCCCAGCCCGACATAGCTGTGCCGTCTGTCTGTCTGTCATCTTCGGTGATGTGCCTGCTCAGTTCCCAGCAGAGCTTGTCCTGTGCCCCGCGTTCACTCACGTCCCTCACAGGGAACTGTTGCCATCATTTCATAGTTGCTTTTCTCAAGGAGTACTGAAGAAGCCACGTAGTGGGCTTTGTAACCCCAGTACTGGGGAGACATAGGTCGAAGGACATTTACAAGTTCCAGGCTCCCCCAAGTAGAAACAATACACACTATGAAACAAATTAACTTTCCTGCTGCTCCCACCCCCAAGCCAGAGGAAGAAGGAACAAGGCTTTATTGATGGTTTTCTCTGGGTCAGCTAGATTGCTTGAGAATTTTTCCTCAGGCATAACAGTCCTTCCTGGCTCTGGAGGTAATCAGTCTGTCAGAGTTGAGTAGTTCCTGCTTTAAAGCCTGACATCACCCCAAGGCCCAGCACTTAAGTAACTGGTTTTTCAGGTTTGTAGTGTCTTTGTGGCCACACATTCCCTGGACCTGCCAGATGCTTGGATAGAATGCTTTCGGGTGGGCGGGGAGGGGGGTTGGGGCTGGGGGTNGTATAATGACTTCCTAGTGGTCTTTACAAACAAGAACATGCTACTGGTAATTGTGGCATCTCTTGCCTTAAAAGTTCTTGTAGCCTTCAACTATGCCAAAAAGGTGAGCTCTCACTTTCCTAACAAGTTAGCAAGGGCTACAGGGTGCTCAGTCAATAAAACTTTTATTATCTTCCATTTCCTTATTATATGTGAGCATGGGGTCAACTTTTCTCAAGACATATGGAATTGAGAGGGCTGTGAAAGCAGTCTCAGAACTGGAGGGAATCAGTAACTGTGCAGGTCCAGCAAGAGACTCTTACAGATCAGAAGGGTTCACAGGAAGTCAACACTAGAGTTAAAGAAAAACTCTAGTCACTTCTCTTCATTTACTTATAATGCTTTGGAAAAACAGAAGCAAAACTCTGTACTACTTCAGCTAAGCAAATGAAATCAATGCAATTCTGGATCAGTAGGCCAGAATAATGCCCCAGATGGGTGCGGAACAGCACACCTGGGGTCCAGTGCCTAGCTGGCAGAAACAAGAGGGTCAGGACTTCAAGGCATCTTCAGCTACAGAATGGGTTGGGAACACCCTGGGCTATGTGAGACCATGTCCCACAAAACAAAAACTGAAAGAAGGGTAGATGAAAAAAATGCAGAGGGTAGGTATAATTCAAACTCGAAATATTAATCAGCACTTATGGCTAATTTTCTCAAGTCTATATAACTTTTATGAGATGTATCATTCCTATCAATAAAATAAAGCATGAGGTCCTATGATTAACAAGAAGAAACAAGTGCAAACACTGAGAGGGAAACAGCAAAGGCAAAAACATTACCTTAAAGAAGAAATCTTATTCTGCATTTCCTGATTAAGTTTTAGTTCTTCTCCTGGCCCACTTTCCTTATGAGTGGGCTCTGTGGTCAGCCCTGTCACCCAGCCTAGAAAGATGAATTACAGATACACGTGACTTAGTGCTGAGTGTAACAGCAGGGAGAACCCATAATCACAACCCCCCCTTGTCCACCGCCATTGACCTAAAAGCCCAGGGCTTCTTAGAAAATGAAACAAAAAATTCAAGCTGAAAAATATTCACACCATAAAGGAAGTACTCAAGCATTTTGTGACATTACAATCTTTCAATTCTTAAAATCTTCAGTTTTCAAGTATGGTATAAGTCGGCAGGTACATTCTGGCAAAATCAAATGTGGCTGACAAAGCCGACTTAGCCGGTGCTAATTGTTGTCATGGAAATTTGCACTGGGAGATTTTTTTTTTTAAACTTCAAAATTAAGTTTTTATATGAAATACATTAGGCCAAAGCATAATCTTGATTTTAGTAAATATTTCCTCTTTAAGTTGAACAATTTAATTTAATTTTAAAGGTACCAGAGACAGGCTAAGCTGTCTTCAAAATATTATTCAAAATTTAGATCTATCACAAATCTAGACCTACACATTTGAGGCAATAAAACCACTGAGCTATACCCCAGCCATCTTCCTTATTTCTTTAATATTACAGTTATTTGGGTAGGGAGAGGGGCTTGANGGGCTGGGGGAGGGGCGGAGGTCTGATTGGACTCCAGACCTAAGGTTAAGTGAGTAATCTATGAGCTGGAGCTGCCTGGGGAGGGAGCAGGGCCTGGGAGCTTAGGGGACCTTCTCTGGGCACTCCTGTGAAGCCATACAAGCCAAATGTGACCCACCCAGCATGGCTGGGAGCTGGCCCACTTCCCTACTTCTGGGTAAGCTTATCCCAGCYRATCCGATGCAGCCTTTCAAGACACTTTGTACCCACTCTCTTCCTTTTCGCCTTTTACTCTTGCCGTGGGAATGAATCCCAGGGAAGAGTAGAGGATTGAGAATCGCTTGGGGCTGAAGGGACACACGAAGGGGCACACYGCGCTGATTTTCATCCCAGGTGGCGAGGTTGGTGACCGCTCTTAGAGTGCCCTCTGCAGAGCTCTGTTGTGAGTCAGCTCCAGACATGAGGCAGATGGCTGTTCTGAGCATGGGTGTCACACAGTGACTGCAGCCCGTCCCAGAAGCAGGCCTGCTTTACCCATCACAGCTGGTTTCTTAAACCGGGATGGAGCTCAGTTGGTAGAGCGGCTGCCTAATGTTCAGCTAAGCCTGTGTTTGGTCCTCAGACCACATAAGTCTAGGTGTGGTGGTGTAAGTCTATGATCTCAGCACTTCGGAGGTGGCGGCAGGGCCATCAGAAGTGTCACCTGTCTCAAAGAGGTTAAAAAACTTGAGAGTTACAAACAGTCCCATGGAGGGACTGGAGAGGTGGCCCAGCAGTTACCTGGCTGTTTTAGGAGACCTGGGTTTGATTCCTAGCACTTCCTGGAACCTCACAAACTCCAGTTCTAGAGGGACAGACACCTTCTGGACTCCTTGGGTATTGTACATAGGTGGCACACAACAGACATGTTGGCAAAACACCCATACACTTAAAGTAATGATAATTCAAAGCAAACTAAAGTAACAGTCATTTGCGTCTTCACACTCTGGGGTGACTGGACCAGTCCCACCACACACACACTTTAATGTATCTGCTTAATGGAGTTGTTCTTAGAACAACAAGGGCGGGTTTGTGTGGTCTGAGGGCTTCCTAGCCAGCTGGTACTGCTTTTCAAAAGTTTTTGCCGCATTTGACTTGGTATTTTTGGTTAATGGAAGTAACTTCTTATTTGTAGTAGTCAAAGCAAATATGGCTAGAATGCCAGACTAGAGAGAAGTTAATTATTGTCAGATCAATAACAGTGACAAGCTTTCTTTCTTTCTTTCTTTCTAGTTACACATGGGAAGCCGTTGACTCCAAAAATAACGCAGTTTATAAAATCAACATCTGTGGGAATGTGGATAATTCCAAGTGTGGGCCCACAAGTGCTGTCTGTATGTGTGACCTAAAGACAGAAAACTGTCGCTCAGTGGGTAAGTACAGCTCCTGTTAGGTGAGCATGCCTCGATACAGCTGTGTACACAGCTGCATGTTTATAATATAGTAATTAATGTAGTGTCTAATAGTAGACACTTTCTAAAAGAGCATTCTGGCCGTTTGCCTTGTGGGTTCAGGGGTCTGCTGGGGTCAGCTGGAGCTGGAGCTGCCGGGTAAGTGTGRGTCCCCAGGCGTGGGTGCTGGAGAGGAGGGAGTGCTCTGCCTGCAGTCACCTCTCCAGCTCCTCGGCATCTTAAAAGAATAAAAGCTGGTTGTGCTGTCACCGAAAGCCTCCCACCTCCTCCACACCCAGGTGGCTTTTATAATGGTTAAACATGGTAGAAGACACTTTTGGGCAGGCAGGATGCTCCGCTGTTAAGAACATTATTCTTCCCGAGGACCTGAGTCTTTTCCCCGGCACCCACGTTGGGCGGCTCACACCTCTCTCAATTAGCTGTAGGTGCTGTAACAACACACACTCTCTCTCTCTTTTCCACTGGCTGCGACATGCAGGTGACCCACACGCAAACTGGAAGAAAATTTATAAGTTTAATTTGGGTTTTCAATTTGAATATCCACTMTGAGCTAACATAAGGTTATTTCCAGGCAGTGAGTGGCATGCAGGCAAGAACTGGAGGATTACAGGGTGGGTGCTGAATATGGAAAGATGTTTTCTGCCTCTACGGCTCTTCTGTCTCACCTTTTTCTTAATTTTCTTATTTTATATGTATGCATGTTTGCTTTCATGTACGTCTGTGTACCACATGTGTGCCTAGTGGCCTTGGAATTTAGAAGAGGACACTGAATCCTTGGGACTGCCGTGTGGGTGCTGGCAACTGAACTCCTCTCCAAGAACACGTGATCTTAGCCACTGAGCCATCCATCTCTCTAGCCCTGAACTGTCTTAACTTGCCCACCCCCCTCACCTCCATTTCCTTTGTACCTCCATAGTCTCTTGGTGGAAGGAAGGGCTGGTGTTGGGCTCAAGCCCCTCCTTTCTCCCGTTCAGTCATTCTTGAGTTTACTTGCTGAGGGTCAGACGCCTGGGCGAGGAACAGATTCCACGGAGATGGTCAGAGCAGATGTGCCTCGAGGAGAGGACACTGGGCCTTGGATGTCTGTGCTCAGTTTTGCCCAGAGATCAGGAGTAGTGAGGTCTGAGCATAATTAACTGATTAATCCGGGAACGAGCTGACTRCAGCCATAGTGAGTTGGGTTGATGGTACAATAGTCCAGTCTCATTTCACTCTTGACTTATGCCATCAAAACTTCCTGAAAGATAGTATGAGCTCTTTCTCCTGTTGATAACTGCATTCTTTGCCATTTTTAAAAAATGTTTCTTTTAAAAGGGGGTGGGGGGAGGCTAGCTTATTATTACTTTAAATTTTATTGTAATCATTTTTTGTCATTGAAATTAGGAGCATTTAAAATATCAATAGTGGCTATTTATCAATATCTAAAAATTAAGTTTGCTAAAAATGTACTAGTTTTTCAGCAATTATATTAAAAGGCAGATCAAAAATAGCCAGAGAAAACTAGACAAACCCATGTTTACAGTAACCGCGCCATGGCTTTAGCCTTCAGCAGTGCATTAGTAAATGGTTCACGTTTAAGTTACATCTGTGACTTCACAATTCGGACAGAGAAAACAGCTCTTACCTCAAAGGGACTAAGGCAGAGTTGATTATGGAGTGAAATATGAATGACCAAGGCCTGGGAGTTTGGTGCCTGTGTTACCCTCAGGTCACACGTTCCGTGAGGAGGCAGTTAACCACGGCAGTGGAGACAAAAGCACGGTGAGGGAGCGGACGGCCTCAGAGGTCGCCCCATAGCTCCTCTAGCCCAGCCAGTGCTGGCAAATAAGGATTTCTGAAGTTAACAGCATCCAAAGGTTAGGTCTGCTGCAGAGGTGGGCAAGGAGTGGCTTTGTTTTTGTGCTTTTTGGGTGTGTGTGTGTGTGTGTGTGTGTGTGTGCGCGCGCGCGCGCGCGCGTGCATGCTGAGGCTAAAGACAGCCCCCAAAAGAAATGATAATTAGGCTGTGGGATAGGCAGCATTGCACTCTCTCCGTAGTCATACAAGTTTTTTATTAGTGGATCAGTTTATGGGGAGAGATTCTTTCCAGGAATTCATGACTGCAGTTGTCCCTGTTGGCAGAGCACCACAATTCATGCTGGGGTGGAGTTGGGGAGGGCGGGCCATATTATTTATTGAATGTTAGGAGTCCAGGAAGGCCCGTTTCGGTGAGGGACTGAGCTGCAGGCAGTACAGGCGTCTTTAGGAGGAACACACAGCTGATCAGAACCACTACGAAACTCCCAGATCCTGTCAGAACTTGTGTAACTGTGCCTACCTGGCGGGATGGAGTGAGGAGGGACAATGGATGGACACATGGAGATTTGCTCACTGACCTAACAGTTCCCTCCATGAGGTCGTTGGCATTCCACAAACCATCCGACCTACACGTTAAGTGATTAGAAGTGAAAATGGGCCCCTGGAAAGAGTCATTGGAGTCACTGTTTTAATTAGCAAAATACAATATTGTTTTTAGTCTAAGCTAAGTGTGCTCTAGGACCTCTTGGTGGGCCTTGTAAGAAGTGAGGTAAGAATACTCAGACTCCATCTCGAGAGGCTGAGACTGCTTATTGAAACCGAGAATGAAGGTTAGCTGCCTTTAGAGGGGCTGAGGGAAACAGGCGCAGCACGTGCACACACCACTCGCACACAGAGCTATCAGGAAGTTACAGCTGTTTCTGTGGTTTAACTGGGAGCAGGGTGAGCTGTGTTTTCTATACCCAGCATATTGCTGTCTGCAGGTGGAGGGATAGGTGAGGCTGGGCTAGCTCCCACTAGAGCCTGACTCAATTCCTCGTGCCCTGAGGGTATTACCCAATCTCCTGGCTCAGGAGGCAAAGGGAAAAAGTTTCTGGGAGACTGCTTCCCTCTAGGCCTTAGAATTTAAAGGTTGGCTGTGATGGGTCTCAGGGGTGGTAGAGCTCTGCACTGACCTTCCAGGTTGGATAAGGGCTGGTAGCCTTTGGTTGGAGAGTTTGGTGACCCTCTTGGCAATAAAAACGTGGAGCCTTTTTTGGAGGACCTTAGTTAGACAGCTGAAATGGCAAGGAACAAAGAGCGAAGCCACGAGCCTGAACAGCTGGTCCTGCCACGTGGTTCCCAGATAGTCCACGTATCTGAAGCTTTTTCTATTTTCTCTCTCTCCTAATACTTGTTTAGCCTTTTCCCCTGCTGGGCTGGATGGTTCATGAGAACCAGCAGTCTTCTAGGAAGGCACAGCAAGAGATGGCTGGAATTTGCCAGTGGTAGTGTTTCTATGAGAGGAACGTTGAGATTAAAGAAGGAGTGACTGTCTTTATGGTGTCTCAGTCTTGGTTTTTGTGCTCACAGGAACAGAAATGGTTTTTGCTTCTAGAGACAATTGTAAAGTTTGGAGGAGGCCCTTTGCCCCACGGATGTATAAATCCAATTTGAAGTTGTGGGTACCCCATGTGGAGGTTTTTTTTTCCTGAGCAACTCCCAAATTATGCCATCCTTATGTCATCCCCTTATTATTTGGGACTCAACTGCTTGTCCCTTTGTGGGTGCCTCTGCCTGTGCTCCTGGGCTAGCAACATCAACACAGCAGTATCTGAGGAAAGGCTGGTAGGTGCCTCCCCGTCCATCCTTATGTTTTCAAGGGACTGTAGGTGGTCATATTGTGGCCCAGGAGAGGAACTGGCCCAGGTTCCAATACCACTGGAATGAAAAAATTGCAGGGCTCTTATTGAGGGCATAATTGGTTGGGATCCAGGAACTGGGTGGCCCCTAGGAGAGGAAGGCTGTCCAAGTTAATTCGGTAATTACTCAGTCACAGGAGGGTGGCAGTGGAAGAAGGCTCCAGACAGGAAGGTCAGTGGGGGTTTTCAGGCGTTGGGGAGGGGCTGTGCCTGAGAGGGGATGATGTGCCAGAATGCTCTCCGTAACCAAAGGAGCCCAAGTGTCTGTGGGAGAGCTGGGGTGGTCTGTTCTGGGCACAGGGCCAGCTGTAGGCCTTTCTGTACTGCATCCAGGAAAAGCAGAACTTGGAATGCACTCGGGAACCTGGGGTATGTRGAAAGGACGGACAAAGGAATTGGTGATTATTCTCAGTGATTGATAGGAACTAGAAAGCCTGTGTATTATGAGCTTAGAGGTGGGGCTTAGATGCGTACAATGGAGCTGGGAGAAACTTCTTGAGCCTGGAAAGGTAGACAGGGGCTAACATTTAATTTTGTGGTGGTGGTGGTGGGGGGGACAAATAAAATTACCTTTTGGGGACCTGCCATTTAGGTGTTATAGAGGAGTGGGATAGATCCGAGACATACCCTATTTGGGTATCAGGGAAAGGGGAATCGAATGGGGAGAGGTTAGGATAGTGTCTTACTCTAGGTTTCACTTGCTGTGACGAAACAAACACCTTGACCAAAAAGCAAGTTGGGGAGAAAAGGGCTTATTTGTCTTATACTTCCCATCATAGTTCAAGCAGGGCAGGAACCTGGAGGCAGGAGCTGATGCAGAGGCCATGGAGGGGTGCTGCTTACTGGCTTGCTTCCCCTGGCTTGCTCAGCTTGCTTTATTATAGAACCCAAGACCACCAGCCACCACCAGAGATGGTACCACCCACAATGGGCTGGGCCCTTCCCCATTGATTACCAATTGAGAAAATGCCTTACAGCTAGATTTCATGGAGGCATTTCCTCAATTGAGACTCCTCCTCTTGTGACTCTGGCTTGTGTCAAGGTCACACAAACCCAGCCAGTCGGACAGGGGAGGTGGGAAGAATGGTCTGATTGATTTTCCAGGGTTGGGGACCGAGTGATAAGCTACTAGGCTTTTCGGTAACTGAACAGGAGTGTTGTGATGAGAACTGGTGGCTTGGTAAAGAGCTGTTTGTAATAGTCACCCAGCGATAGCCTTAGGACTATAGTGGATGAGGTAGCAATGGGTGCTGGGCATGGTGAAAAAGGCAGACGGGTCTCTGCAGGTTATGAAAACGGGACCATTATGGTTAAATACCAGACTAGACTAAAGGAAATGGGTAGACCCAGGCATAGGCTAAGAAACGCCACTGAGAGGTCCAGGTATGACCTGACAGATGGTCCATCTTTCATTAGCCCCAGTGTCTGATGCTCAGACAAGCCTTGGGTTCAAGGCAGGCACTCCTTAGCACAGTGACCAACTTGACTGCATTGAATACAACAATGTACGGCCCCTCGCCCAGATTTGCGCTGAGCCCTAGCACAACTAGGCAACAGATAACATGAAACCTGGACCCTTCCCTCGAAATGCGCTCTGAGGGTCGAACCCTTTGAACCTTCCTCTTGTACAGAAAGTGGCACCTTCATGTGCTCCTGAGCAGTCTGAATAGCGCAGAGCGCCCCCCCCCATCCTCCTGTCCCCTAGTGGGGCACCTTCACTCGCGTGGCCAATGAGCAACCCTAATATTGCGCAGCAGCGCGGCACCCTAGGCATAGCCAGGATAGCGCCAAACCCTGCCCTCCCCTCCTCCAACGCGGCACTTTTGAGTGCGCCCCTCCTGCAACAGGGCCCTTTTGAGTGTGCGGTCCTGNGAAAGGACGGACAAAGGAATTGGTGATTATTCTCAGTGATTGATAGGAACTAGAAAGCCTGTGTATTATGAGCTTAGAGGTGGGGCTTAGATGCGTACAATGGAGCTGGGAGAAACTTCTTGAGCCTGGAAAGGTAGACAGGGGCTAACATTTAATTTTGTGGTGGTGGTGGTTGGGGGGGACAAATAAAATTACCTTTTGGGGACCTGCCATTTAGGTGTTATAGAGGAGTGGGATAGATCCGAGACATACCCTATTTGGGTATCAGGGAAAGGGGAATCGAATGGGGAGAGGTTAGGATAGTGTCTTACTCTAGGTTTCACTTGCTGTGACGAAACAAACACCTTGACCAAAAAGCAAGTTGGGGAGAAAAGGGCTTATTTGTCTTATACTTCCCATCATAGTTCAAGCAGGGCAGGAACCTGGAGGCAGGAGCTGATGCAGAGGCCATGGAGGGGTGCTGCTTACTGGCTTGCTTCCCCTGGCTTGCTCAGCTTGCTTTATTATAGAACCCAAGACCACCAGCCACCACCAGAGATGGTACCACCCACAATGGGCTGGGCCCTTCCCCATTGATTACCAATTGAGAAAATGCCTTACAGCTAGATTTCATGGAGGCATTTCCTCAATTGAGACTCCTCCTCTTGTGACTCTGGCTTGTGTCAAGGTCACACAAACCCAGCCAGTCGGACAGGGGAGGTGGGAAGAATGGTCTGATTGATTTTCCAGGGTTGGGGACCGAGTGATAAGCTACTAGGCTTTTCGGTAACTGAACAGGAGTGTTGTGATGAGAACTGGTGGCTTGGTAAAGAGCTGTTTGTAATAGTCACCCAGCGATAGCCTTAGGACTATAGTGGATGAGGTAGCAATGGGTGCTGGGCATGGTGAAAAAGGCAGACGGGTCTCTGCAGGTTATGAAAACGGGACCATTATGGTTAAATACCAGACTAGACTAAAGGAAATGGGTAGACCCAGGCATAGGCTAAGAAACGCCACTGAGAGGTCCAGGTATGACCTGACAGATGGTCCATCTTTCATTAGCCCCAGTGTCTGATGCTCAGACAAGCCTTGGGTTCAAGGCAGGCACTCCTTAGCACAGTGACCAACTTGACTGCATTGAATACAACAATGTACGGCCCCTCGCCCAGATTTGCGCTGAGCCCTAGCACAACTAGGCAACAGATAACATGAAACCTGGACCCTTCCCTCGAAATGCGCTCTGAGGGTCGAACCCTTTGAACCTTCCTCTTGTACAGAAAGTGGCACCTTCATGTGCTCCTGAGCAGTCTGAATAGCGCAGAGCGCCCCCCCCCATCCTCCTGTCCCCTAGTGGGGCACCTTCACTCGCGTGGCCAATGAGCAACCCTAATATTGCGCAGCAGCGCGGCACCCTAGGCATAGCCAGGATAGCGCCAAACCCTGCCCTCCCCTCCTCCAACGCGGCACTTTTGAGTGCGCCCCTCCTGCAACAGGGCCCTTTTGAGTGTGCGGTCCTGRTCACAGAACCCTTCGAATCCTTCCCCTTGTAYAACTTTGCACCCTCAGGATAGCTCAGAATCCTGCGAGCCTTCTTCCCCTCCCCTCGCGCAACTCGGCAAGACCAGAATCACGGCACAACCTGAATCGTGCTAAAATTCTCCGAACCCTTGGGCAGCGCGGCACCCTGGCTCGCGCAGTGCCGCGGAACCCTCGCCTTGTGCAGCTCTGCACCCTCAGGATAGCTCAGAACCCTCGGAGCTTTCCCTTCCCTTCCCTTCCCCTCCCCTCCCCACAACTCCGCACAACCAGAATCCCGGGCACAACCGGAATCGTGCTAAAATCCTCCGAACCCTCGGGCAGCGGCGCAGTGCCGCGGAACCCTCTAAACCCTCCGAATCCTCCCCGTGTGCAGCTTTGCGCCCTCGGCCCCTCGCGCAACTCGGCACAACCAGAATCACAATCACGCTAAAATCCTTTGAACCCTCTGGCGGCGCGGCACCGTGGCACCGTGGTTCGCGCTGTGCCGCGCAACCCACCGAACCCTCCCCCTGTCTGCCCGTAACGTGGATCGTGCAGAAATCCTCCGACCCCCCACTCTCCAGCAGCCTGGTGCCCTAGCCTTGTGTAGCGTGGCACCCTCGTGCTCTGGATCGCCCGTAACCCCCACCCCCCTAGCGTGCAGTATTCGCCCGCGCTGGACCCTCCCCTCCCATCCCCTCCCCTCCCTTCTCCTCTTGCTGACGCGGCATGGCGGCAGCGCGGCTAGCGGCTCGGCTAGGGCTCTCGACCGGCCCTCTAGACTGGGTAGTTCGGAACCCTTTTGAGCAGCGGGGCACGCTAGTGCTGAGTCCTTATGTAGCCCGGAAACCTTCACCCTAACGATGAGCCTCGCGCAGAGAACCTTTGCGTGGCCTGAAACTCTTGGCTGGAGCCCTCGGGCTGCCGGATCGCGTGGAACCCTCGCCTCGCGGAGCCCTCCCCTCCTGTGGAACCATCCCTTCGCGGAATCTACCTCTCATGCGTGGAATCCTCCCCTTGCACGGGATCCTACCCTCATCTGCAGAATCCTCCCCTCGCGTCGCCGCGCTTCACGCGCGGAACCCTAGCTTACCTCGGCTCCCCAGGTTGTCTGCGTGGTCACTGGCGGTGCCGTGCTTCCTGCTGCCCGCTAGAGCAAGGAGGGATAGATATAAGGTTGGAGCCTCGGCAGGGGGTGGAGATTATTAAGTTCCGCCCCAACTGTGTCACTTAATCCCCCCTCTGCTCAGCCCAACCTCGCCAGCTCGGCTCCTCCTCTTGCTTCAGCCTAGAGCCTGTGCTTTTGATGGCCTTACAGCCCTGGAAGTGTTTCTATAAACTGCCTGCCTAGCCGGTTGGAAAGATTTGGAGGAAGACTAGAGAGACCAGGTATTTCAGGCAGACTTGAGCAGTTACGGTTATGCTTCTTTTTTTTTAAGCTGTTGCCTGGTTGAGAGATACACTTCCCATAGTCTTTCCAATGCTCGGATCCAAAGTCGGCAATGCCACTCCCGTGGAGGTTTTCGTCACCCCCCCAAGCCACCAAAAGGACAGTTTTACAGAAGATAAGCAGGCAGTTCTCTTCAACACGACTCAGTTGCCAGTATTGGCTCAAAATTTGAGACTCTTACAGTCTATTTTAGGCACATTTAAGCAAAGCACTATTTGTAAAAAAAGTTCCCGGGTTTTAATTAACTCAATCCCATGTGTACAATAAATCTTTACTTATGACTACTTTGAATCTTTTGTGAGGTTCAAGCGAACCTTCTATATGGATAGATTCTATAAATTAAGGAAGCAGGCTTGTTGGAAGGGTCTGGGGCAGCTGCTGCGGCATGGCCAAACAGCGCAGAGGTCACCAGGTTACTAAACAACCCTGCTCCCAGCCTTCTGGGTTGGAAACAGGTTTTCTACTTCCTTAGAAGAGACAATCYTGCGTGTTTAACATTCCTGGCTTGCCTAGTGCTTATCTGTGAGAGAGGAGCCTACGTGCCTTTGTTCATTGTGTGTTCATTCTTATYCTCTCCCAACAGGCGACTCACTTTTGAGAAGTTCAGCTAGATCACTCCTGGAATTCAACACCACAACGGGCTGCCCGCCTTCAGATTCACAGCACAGAATCCAAACTAGCATTACATTTCTGTGTGGAAAGACCCTGGTGAGTGGAGCCCTCTGACAATCTCCTTGTTAAGAACCCCTTCTGGTGTACTTGTTAGAGGAATTCCAATCCTGGAGGAATAAATGGGCAACCACCCCTCCCCCCTAACACACACACACACACACACACAC
>BDUI01000989.1:172685-188495 GCA_002335545.1 Apodemus speciosus
ACAAAGACGTCAGAAAACAAAAGTCGCTCTGTCTGATGGAAGGATAAACTAATGTGAGATGTGAATTCACTCTGATAGGAAGAGCTGTAAGATCCAACCCACCAGCCTAACTAAGCTTGCCACCCCAGTCGACGGTGCTGGGACAGTCCTCGCACTGTTCAGACCAGGCCTCTTGTCRGCCAGCTACCCTGCTCTGTGATCGCCCAGGACGGCTGAGAGGCCTCTGGCTGCCCTCGCTGCCCTAAGTCTGAGACACCTTCTGATTGGTGGCTTTCCTGTTCCACAGGCACAGCGTTCATCATCCGCTTCATTTGTAATGGTGACATTTACCCAGGAACCGCCAAATTCCTGCATCAGGACATCGACTCCACACGAGGGATCCGGAACACTTTCTTTGAGTTTGAAACTGCATTGGCTTGTGCTCCTTCTCAAGTGGATTGTCAAGTGACTGGTGAGGCCTAGGAGTTAGTAGGCTGGGTTTCAGTGAGGGAGCGTGCGTGTGTGTCTGTGTGGTCCGTCATTCTGTCTGTCTGTTCATCCGTCCATCCGTTCTTGCCTTTGAGTCTCTACATGCTTGAATGTGAGATGACCATTTGTGAGTGCGGCATACGTGCTTTCCTCCACAGGAAATATGGCGGGCAATTGCTGCCTGGGTTTTGACGGTACTTAGACAAATGCTTCTCTCGAAGAGAACCCCTCCCCCCACATAGTCAAGAGTTTAAATTGTGGTTTGTGGGTCAGATGCCGCATAAGAGTCTAGAAGAAAACTCAAGCAAAGAAGGAAATCAAATACAGATGTATGTCTGAAATTCATATGAGGGAGAAAAAAAACACAAGCCCTAAGAGCTCCTCGGTTGTGCCCTGAGGTGGCCGTGTCCTCTGACTGCTTAGAGGCTGTGCTGTGCCGTGCTGGTTTTTACAGAGGGGCAGTTTGGACAGCAGGGGCAGGGGTATGTTTCTGCCATCCTGGCTTCCTGTGGATTTCCTTGTGTCTTGCTCGGCATGCTGTCTGAGTCCTGGCAGTCTCTACACGGCAGGCGGGGAAAGTGGTCCCAGAACAAAGGATAACGTGGTTCTGTTGTGTTCCCTTCCACCGCAGACGCGGCTGGGAACGAGTACGACCTGAGCGCCCTGAGCTCCGTCAGGAARCCATGGACCGCCGTGGACACGTCTGTGCACGGGAAGAAGAGGAGCTTCTACCTGAGCGTCTGCACCCCCCTGCCGTCCGTCCCTGGCTGCCACGGTGCGCTGGCCTTCTTTCTGCCGCTTCCCTGGAGTCTGACTGGAGCCAAGGTCAGCCTTTCCTCATTCAGCATTCTTGTCTCTTCAGGCATGGCAGTGGGGTCCTGCATGGTGTCGGAAGACAACAGTTGGAACTTGGGCGTGGTGCAGATCAGTCCCCAGGCTACTGGAAATGGCTCTCTCAGCCTCCTGTACGTGAATGGAGACAGGTGTGGAAACCAGCGCTTCTCCACCAGGATAATGTTCGAGTGCGCCCAGACATCGGTGAGTATGCACTCAGCAGGAAGCGCTTGGTGGGTAGTCACTTTTATTCCCATTTCCCTCTAATCTTGGAGTCTTCTGTGTTGTTTAAAGTCTGTGTTTTTATAGACATTGGGGTCATTACTAGCCTTTGACTAGAGTTTACCGTTTTCCTCAGGCCTCAGYTATTCCTTCAACACTGGATACTCACCCAGGCTCTTGCTTGTGTTGCAGGGGTCACCGATGTTCCAGTTTCTGAACAACTGTGAGTACGTGTTTGTGTGGCGAACAGTGGAGGCCTGTCCTGTGGTCCGAGAGGAAGGTAAGCCGCAGGCCGCTGCCCCCAGGAGCTGTACACATCTAGTGTAATACATGTGCTAACCCACGATGTCTCACATGGGAAGCCCTGTGCTGGTGGCTGCCTGTGGGGTGGAGGTCACCCCTTATCCGCGAGGTCTTTACGAAGCCACTTGTTAATTTTTACCTCTGCCTTTCTCTGATATACTTGAATTGGATTGTTTTTCTCTTGGAACCAGTAAAGCAGTCAGGATGGGCTTGGTCTGCTAGTCTGCTGGTGTACCCGGGCTCTCTCTGAGCCTGTCTGTCTTACACATAAACAAAACAGCACGGAGGCAGCCCACCTTCTGATTAGAAATTGTGAGACTTGCCTGGTCTGGTGGTGCAAGCCTATAACCTCAGCTTTGCAGGAGGAGCCTGAGTTCAAGGCTCCTCCCTGGGCTGTGGGTGAGTTCGAGGCCAGTCTCAAATCAGTAATAGAGCTACGAATGCAGCTCAGAAGCTGGATGTGCATTGGGTGTGCTGTGTCCTAGGCGCCCAGGATTGCTAAGTAAATAAGAAACTTTATTTAAAAAGTTGTTCCCATTTGGAACTACTAGTGCCTGTGTGATAGCATTTGCTCTTGACTCCCGTATGCTCTTGAAGGAGACAACTGCCAGGTGACAGACCCCAGGCATGGCAGTTTGTATGACCTGAAGCCCCTGTCCCTCAATGACACCATCATCGTTGCTGGCGAGTATACCTACTACTTCCGGGTCTGCGGGAAGCTGTCCTCAGATGTCTGCTCTGCCCACGACGGATCTAAGGCAGTCTCATCATGCCAGGAAAAGAAAGGACCACAGGGATTCCAGAAAGTGGCGGGTACTGTTGTTTTCCGTCTTCATTTGTAAAATGTCAAGATGTGATGCCAAGGATTGCATTTCTCTAACTTGGGAGGAACACWTGCTGAATGACACAAGGAAGCAAGCTCCCATCCATTTGTCCATCTGTCCATTTGTCCTTGCGCTTATGCTTATGGGCAAGTTATTTTATGTGGAGGCAAGGCGGGTACCACTGAGCACAAGTGCAAGTCATAGAACAATTTGCAAGAGTTGGTTCTCTCCTTCCACCCTGCGGCTCCAGGGAATGAAACTTAGGTCATCAGATTTGGCAGCAAGTGCTCTTACCCACTGAGCCATCGTGCCAGGTTACTGAGGACAATTTGATTAGAGTTTGGAAAAAAACAACRAGGAAGGCAGTTGGAAATCATGTGGCTTGCCAGGAGAAGGGGGTTGGAAAAGAGGAGAGAAAGCTATGCTTTTTGCATTACACTGGCATTTTCAGCAGGAGGCTTAAGTAGCAGCCATGAGGCAGACAGGCAGCTCTGCATAGCCACTGGGAGTGGGGCTTCAGAGACGAGGGAGGAAGCCTAGAGTACCAGGGGAAGCAGAGGAAGAAGGAAGAGGAACTGCAAGGCCACAGTGTGTTTTGACCTAAGCCCATAGGCCAGCTACAGGACACTGCAGTAGGTGATGGTGGGTGCCTGCAGTCTATCCCAGGGCTGCAGCAAAGGGCGTGCTGCACGGTAGAAGGTTAGCTGGAAAGCTGTCAAGGCTGTACGTGGCGTAGTAAAGAGCAGTGCCTGCTTTTGTAGAAAACTGGTGTTCCATTCCTACCACCCACTTGGTGGCTGATAACCATCTCTAACTATAGTCCCAGGGAATCTGACACCCTTTTCTGACCTTCGAGGGCAGACATACACGATGCATAGACATACATGCAGGCAAACACACTAAGACACATAAAATAATAAACCTAAAACTGATAGAGTGGATTGGCATGGTGGTGCCTGTTTGCCAATACCATTCCAGCCCTCCGTTGACRCGTGAGCCTCTGGAGTTGGAGGCYAGTAGTTGAACTCCATAGTGAGATTCTGTCTCAGTTAACACAACACCCCCTCCTCGCTGGACAACTGAAAAATCATTTAAGCCGTCTGTCTCATCTGCTCTAGACTGTTAAAGAGGCAGGAATGGCTGCTCTGGGGAACACGAGCACTCCAAGGGAACCATAGCAAAGGCGGCCTGTGTCGGGTGTGGAGAACAGCATCCCACCTCATACACTCTAGGCCGGTCCTCCTGCCATGTAATGTGGAGAGGATGAGCAGTCCAGCGCTTTGGGCATGTGCAATGTGACAGCCCGACACACTGGTCAGGAGCCTTACAGATGTGCTTTTCTTGAGCAGGGCTCCTTAGCCAGAAGCTGACCTTCGAAAATGGACTGTTGAAGGTGAACTACACTGGGGGGGACACCTGCCATAAGGTGTACCAGCGCTCCACGACCATCTACTTCTACTGTGACCAGACCACTCAGAAGGTGAGCCCGCCTGGCCCCCCACCGCCGTCCCCACTCCGCTGCCGTTCTCTCGGGCTGGTCTGCTCTCAGCATCTGAGCTGCGTTAGTCACGGGGCACCTGATTGCAWGGCCGTCCCTCGCCCGGCTCCTGTGCTCACCGTATGCCACCTTACCCTTTCAGCCAGTGTTTCTGAGGGAGACTTCCGAGTGCTCCTATTTGTTTGAGTGGCGAACGGAGCACGCCTGCCCACCTTTCAATGTGACAGAGTGTTCTATCCAGTAAGTTCACATATCTGTTGGCCTTCTGTGTCCTTCCTTGGTAAAATTTTGCTTCACAGGTAGTGTCTGGGTTAGTCCGCCCACTTCTTTTCACACTGGGTAGGTGGCTCCAGATAGCCACGTGTGGGGCCGGCACATCAGACGCGCACAGAGAGGACGCAGGGCACAAGCAGAGCTTTGAGCCTTCCCGGTTTACAAAGCCGGAGTGGCCTCAGGTCTAGAGAGCAGGAGGCTTGGGTGAGGCAGCTTCTGGGAGTGGCRGTGAGTGCATATGCTCTGAGTGCTGCTGGTGATGTCTGCTGGCCACCGACTTATAATTGTCCCTGGCCTGTGTGTGGACAGACTTGGCTTTTCAGATGGTTCATTTTGTTAACGTGAACCTTGACTCCCCGAAGTGTCTTGCTCCCTCTGCATTTGGGAAGTTATGTTCTGCAGTAAAGGTGATTCAGGACATCAGGGACACATTGATGCTTCAGCCCTCTGAGGCGAGTGCCAGACATGTCACTGGAGCTAACTGGACCCTGACCGTGGTGTTCCATCCCCTGCAGGGATGGGGCTGGCAACTCCGTTGACCTCTCCTCACTGTCAAGATACAGTGACAACTGGGAGGCTGTGACCAGGACAGGGGCCACTGAGCACTACCTCATCAATGTATGCAAGTCTCTGTCTCCACACGCGGGCACAGGTGAGAAGCGATCCTCTCCTCGTGGAGTGGTGGTCCGGGACGAGCCGTCTGAGACAGACAGCAGGAGAGGCCTCAGTGGAAGGGGCTTGGCCTCGGAGCCAGGGGAAGGGCCCGCGGGTCTTGGTGATTATCCCCATATGGCCAGGCTCTGGTGATGCTAAGGACTCTGCAGGGACATATTAACCGTTCTGACTGTGAGGATATGGCTGTGGTAGAAAGAAAGCTGGATGGGACACAGGAAGGGGTTAGAGATCCTTAGGTGGCCACTGTCTATCCTATCGGGACTTGGACCATTCAGAGGGMGCCCCCAGAGGCTTGGTGAGAGTGGAGACTAGACACGTGGTGACACATGGTGGTCAGCAGCTTTCCAGGGAATCCCTTGGAATGCTGAAGGTGAACGTCACCCGTGGGGGCGGGGTGGGTACCGTCCCAGCTCAGGGTGATGCTCATTCTCAGCCTGAAAGGAGGCCTTGCTGCTGTYCAGGAAGCCTGTTACTCTGGTCCTGTGCTGACTGGTGCAGGGCTGGCTCTCCCTCAGGGCATGTGGCACAGGTGCCTGGAGAGCAGGAAATAGCAGAGTTCCTAGTAATGCACTGAGTGAAGAGTGGGAATGTAGGCCCTAACAGTTCTCCATCGCACTGAGGCCTCTGGCCTTACCACACACGGTGTTTAGGAACGATGGCGTGGAGGGGTTTGGATGACACCACACCTTCCGCTGCACTCTGTGCTGCCTCCAGGAGACTCTGACTGTGTCTTGTGTTGCAGAGCCGTGCCCTCCGGAGGCCGCTGCTTGTCTGCTGGATGGCTCCAAGCCTGTGAACCTTGGCAAGGTGAAGGACGGTCCTCAGTCGACAGGTGGTGTGACTGTCCTGAAGTATGTGGACGGTGACTTGTGCCCAGACAAAATTCGGAGAAGGTCAACCATTATTCGCTTCACCTGCAGTGACAGCCAAGTGGTGAGTTAATGGCACCCGGTAGTAGAGTGTGGGACCCTGGACCAGTGACAGTGCCAGGCTCCCTTTGGGCACAGGATAAGATGTCAGGGTGGCATGGTTGTGGTACACGCTGGTTGTGAGGGTCTGTGACTTGGGGCACATGGGTCTCCTTGCTGACTCCTTGGGCACATACAGTGCAGGGTTAGCGGATTCTTCCAGTCTGCTCTGGATCCTTAAAGAACAGAAGGGCAGCTCACACTTGAGCACTTGTCTCGTGTTTGTCAGCAAGATGTCGAGAGGAGGCTGGACNTGCTGCCTCCAGGAGACTCTGACTGTGTCTTGTGTTGCAGAGCCGTGCCCTCCGGAGGCCGCTGCTTGTCTGCTGGATGGCTCCAAGCCTGTGAACCTTGGCAAGGTGAAGGACGGTCCTCAGTCGACAGGTGGTGTGACTGTCCTGAAGTATGTGGACGGTGACTTGTGCCCAGACAAAATTCGGAGAAGGTCAACCATTATTCGCTTCACCTGCAGTGACAGCCAAGTGGTGAGTTAATGGCACCCGGTAGTAGAGTGTGGGACCCTGGACCAGTGACAGTGCCAGGCTCCCTTTGGGCACAGGATAAGATGTCAGGGTGGCATGGTTGTGGTACACGCTGGTTGTGAGGGTCTGTGACTTGGGGCACATGGGTCTCCTTGCTGACTCCTTGGGCACATACAGTGCAGGGTTAGCGGATTCTTCCAGTCTGCTCTGGATCCTTAAAGAACAGAAGGGCAGCTCACACTTGAGCACTTGTCTCGTGTTTGTCAGCAAGATGTCGAGAGGAGGCTGGACGTTCCCGAGCGACTCGTGCAGGTGTTAGGAATGCCTACCTGGGCTGCTCTCCTGAGTTCCTCCTTCCTTGCTTGTCGGTGTTGGCATTAGCAGGCGTGGCTTCTCTCTGACACAGAAGAGCGTCTGTGTTTCTGTTTATGATGGGGCACATCTGTATGGGGAAGCAGGGTCATCTCTGAGGGAGCAGATGCCTTATGGGCCAGGGTACAAGCTGTCTGACGCCCCGGAGGGCGTGGGCCTCTGCCTTAGTGCTAAGAAGCGTGCAGGAAGGAGGTAGRGTCGGGTGAGTGGTCTCAGCTCCATAATGGCGGGAYGTGCCTGTGCCCAGGAGAGCTCGYATTAGTGACCCACTCCTTTGGCRGGCCCTTTTCTCTTGACTGTAACAGGTATTCTCTCACTAAGCTTTTGGCCAGCGATTTGCTCATGGAGTTCTTTGCCTGGGCTCCCTGGGGCTACCATTAGAAAATACTGGCTGCCTTAGCTAGCGTGTGCTGGTCCCTGGGGTATTTTGCTGATTGACTCGTGCGAGGTCCACAGGCACCTTACTTACCTCTGACCTTCTTGCCCTGGACTTACCTCATAGAGACACACTAAGACTTGCTGCGCTTGGCTTCGCCTATCAGTGTTCTGGGGCATGAGAGGGTACCCCGTAGGCATTTCAGTTACTCTGAAGTGTTTTCTCTCCGCTTGCCCTAGAACTCCAGGCCTCTGTTCATCAGTGCTGTGCAGGACTGTGAGTACACCTTCTCCTGGCCCACACCTGCTGCCTGTCCTGTGAAGATCAACGTACATGATGACTGCCAAGTCAGCAACCCCAGCACAGGTGAGGGACACAGCCACAGCCCCACACAGGGAGGGACCCAGGAGGTGCGTCTGCTGCCGCTTGGCATCTTTGGCCTTTTCTCTGCGGCTCGTGCTCATCCAATGGAGGCAGCTACTGTGTACCTCTGAAAGCCGGTCTCCACCTTGGTTTGTATATGCTCCTGGTTCACGTGGCTGCCGCCGCCAGCTGCGTCAGTGCTCAGGTCTACAGAGCTGGCCACCTCTCAGAGCCAGCAGGTCACCTRCCAGAAGACTTCTGTCCTTGCCCTTTGCTAAGCACCAAGAGGAATGTGGGTGGCGGGCTGCTGACCATTGGAGGGCTGCACCAGGCCYCAGGAGTGACCGTGGCTGCTGGGGTACACAGAGGCCCGAGACTGTGGCCCAGGGACAGGCGCTGCTAGTTGGAGTCTCTCAGGGCTCTTGATGGGTGTGAGAAGAGTCAGAGTCCTCCACTGGGTGGCTGCTGCGAGCTGGCCAGTCACAGCCCTCCCAGTCTGAGCGCTCTTCCCTTCACCTTGCAGGCCACCTGTTTGACCTGACCTCCTTAAGTGGCCGAGTTGGCACCACAGCGTCCTACAGCGAGAAGGGCATGGTCTTCATGAGCATCTGTGAGGAGAATGAGAACTGTGGCCCCGGAGTAGGTGAGCGCCATGGCTTCCTGTGCCTGACTGCTGTCCCAAGGGCTGGCCTCAGCCCCTTCCCCACTTCCAAGACCCACGCTCCCGGCCCTYGCAGTAGTTAGGAGATGGCTACATTCTTCTAGGAAATCAACTAGTCACTGAGCCCTTACGGTGCTCTCTTTGTCCTTCGTGTGCTGCAGGGGCCTGCTTTGGGCAGACCAGGATCAGCGTGGGCAAGGCCAGCAAGAGGCTGAGCTACAAGGACCAGGTCCTGCAGCTGGTGTATGACAATGGGTCCCCATGCCCCTCCAAGTCAGGCCTGAGGTACAAGAGTGTCATCAGCTTCGTGTGCCGGCCCGAGGCTGGCCCTACCAACAGGCCCATGCTCATCTCCTTGGACAAGCAGACGTGCACGCTCTTCTTCTCCTGGCACACACCCCTGGCCTGCGAGCAAGTGGTGAGCGGGGCTGGCACGGCCGCACCCGGCTGGGTGGCCCTGGTCAGCCTTCCTTCGCTTTTTATTTTTTTTATTTTAATACTTCTTCTTTCCTTCTTTTGGGGATGGGGTTCTTAGACTATATCCAAAGCTGGCCTTCCACTCACTCTGTAGTCCGGGCTAGCCTTGAACTGTGGCAGTTCTCCTGCCTCAGCCCACTGAGTGCTGCTGGGACTGTAGACATGTCCCATCATGTCTGGGTTAAGCTTTTGAAGCTAACTGTCATGGTCACTAGAAAAAATAATTATTTGCAGACTCAATTGTAGTCTTTTCTTTTGAACAGACGGAATGTACTGTGCGGAACGGAAGCTCGATTATTGACCTGTCCCCTCTCATCCACCGCACTGGCGGCTATGAAGCGTACGATGAAAGTGAGGAAGATGACACCTCTGACACCACCCCCGACTTCTACATCAACATCTGCCAGCCACTGAATCCCATGCACGGAGTGCCCTGCCCTGCAGGTGCCTCAGTGTGCAAAGTTCCTGTGGACGGGCCCCCTATAGTAAGTGTGCGCGGTCAGGGGTGGGGATCTTTTGGAGTTCGTAGTCATAGCCTGTGTGCTGTGCTTTCTGCTCCCAGAGCAGCGCTCAAGCACAGAGGAGAGAGTGCAGGCTCCGACGGCTCAGTGCGGGAGCACTGGTGTGAGAGCATGCACGGAGCTGCCCACCCCCACCGAGAGCGCTGGCCCGGAAGCTGAGCTGCTTTCAAATGGAAAAGCTTCCATTTGCTTTTTAAAAATRCATGTGTATGCGTGAGTGGGAGCTGTGCAGTGCATGTGTCAGCTGTGGAGGCTGGAGCAGGGGGTTTGATGTTGCGGGGTTGGAGTTACCACACGTGTGAGCTCCTTGATGTGGTGCTGGCCTGGGTACCTGAGTATCCTCTGGAAGAAAGCTCAGGTCACCCTCCCGTACATTTGGAGATTGGTGGTCTCATGACGGGCATCGAGTGTCTCGCGGCACTGCGGATTAGTGTGGACATCTCTCCAGACCTTGACTTGGTGCGTGGTTGCATGTATGTGTTTCAGCGTGAGTGGGTCCAGGTGTCCAGCAGCCATCGGCTCCCTCGAGCTGTACTTACAGGTGACTGCGAGCTGATGTCAGGGCTGGGAACCGAACCCAGGGCCGTCTCCGCAGCTTCCCAGACATGCTCCTGGTGTATTAGCAGCCTCGGGTTAAACCTGACCAGAGAGGTGTTAGTGCAGAGCAGGTGTCACCAGCACCAGCACTCCTGTGCTTCTGTTTCAAGGACTTGTGTGATTAAAAGGCTTAAGTGATACAAGCTCTTTCTAGTAATGAGGGACAACTGGGCAAAGACAATTACTGTAATTGTAACTAAATACTCTGCCCTGAAACCTTATGGCATAGATTTGGATGTGTGGAGTTGTATTTGTGGTGTGTCTGTAAAGACTGACAGTGAGGCACGCAGCAGTTCCACGTGGATTCCTAACCTTCTACCCTTGGGATGTCTGATGCACGGTCGCTTCCTCTGTCCCAGGACATCGGTAGAGTCACGGGCCCTCCAATCTTCAACCCTGTGGTGAATGAAGTCTACCTGAACTTCGAGAGCAGCACTCCGTGCCTAGCGGACAAATACATGAACTACACCTCGCTCATCACCTTTCACTGCAAGAGAGGAGTCAGCATGGTGAGTTCCTGCCCGTCGGCTTCACTCAGAGCCCTGCAACCTGCGTGGGCAGTGCCCTGCCACCACTCCAGAACATGACTCGGGGTGTGAGTGAGTCAGTTAACGTGGATGCTTTCTGTTGTTCAAAATCATGGAAGCTTTGAGAGTACAAATCACATTTAGTGAGCACTGATTCTGAACGCATTAAAAGGTTGAAGTATCTTTTTATTTTTAAACTATAAGGTGACCGGTTTTCTGATTAGATTTTTTGGGGCATGTGACATCATTCATTATATAGCTTTATTATCTCCCAGGACCAGATGAGCAGGGAGAACTGTTGTCTGCTCTGACCTGCTGACATCTGACAAGCACTGAGGGGGTTGTCATTCCCAGAGCAGCAGTGTCCGAGCAGCTGACGCTTCGTCCTTCCCAGTGTTTGCCGTCTTTAGTAGAAGCTCTTTTCCCATCTGAMCCGGTCATGAGCTCACCAGCATTCCTGACCATCTATCTGGCTGCTCTCTCTCTACTGCTGTCGAATGAGCGAGAGCTATGCTCCGATTCAGGGTTCATGGCCCGTGGAGCACATGGCTGCAGTATTTTTGTCCTCATGAGTGTTCCTGGTGTCTAGATATGCAGGACGCAGACCTGCTCTTTGGTTCGGCTATGCTTGCTTGTGTAGTGTGTGGCAGGGGTGGATGTCCTCACTGTTCCCAGGAGAGAGTGTGGTGGATCTTCTACTCACACTGTGGATTTTAAAACTCATGTTTTTTGACGGTCGTGGTGATTCACGCCAGTAGGATTTGCTGAAGGAGGCAGAGGCAGGAGGATCACAAGTTCGAGGCCAACCTGGGCTACATATTTAAAAAATAAGACTCATGTTTTTCTTGGCCACAGGGAACTCCTAAGCTGATAAGGACCAATGACTGCGACTTTGTGTTTGAGTGGGAGACTCCGATTGTCTGTCCTGACGAAGTGAAGACCCAGGGCTGTGCTGTAACAGATGAGCAGCTGCTCTACAGCTTCAACCTGACCAGCCTTTCCACAAGCACTTTCAAGGTACGCCCCTTCCCACAGCCTTGCCAGCCTCCAGAGGGCTAAGCTCTCTGACCCAGTGAGCAGGCTCGGGAATCTTGTGACACAGGTGGATAACAGGCATGTGACTTGAGGACATGCATTGGAACACACACCCCTGGGCCAGGCAACACTAGTGTGGCCACAGGAAGCCACAGAGAATCACTGAGTTGCCAGTCTGAGCTCAGGGTAAAGAGATGCAGTCTACCAAGCCCAGGGGCAAGTGAGAGAGGGGACACTGCAAAGCCTTTCACGCGTCAGTCCGTGGGCTGGGGGCTTTCAGTGAGCCCGGCGAGCGYGGAGTTCTGGACCTTTGTCAGGGGTCGGTGCCTGTAGTTCAGGGACAGTTTTCCGCATGAGTGCAGTGAGTGARGACAGCAAGGCCGTTCGTGTGGGCCGTCTGCTCTCCATCCCAGCTGAGGAACTGCTGCGTTCTGGAAGGTAGGAGGAACCCAGGACTCAGAGCAGCAGGGCCCAACGGAGAGAACAGTACTGTTGGCTGCCGGGGCCACAGGGAGGACAAGATAGAAAAGAGACTGGCCCACGATGGCTTCTAATGACCTCTGGAGGTGGCCTTGGCCCAGGGGAACAGCAGGGCATCATGGTCCTGTTTGGGTACAGGAATGGGAACTGTAGGAGCCCGCGCTCTGTTCATATCCATTGGAGCCACACGTGGCTATTTGTCCTTGCAGGTGACTCGGGATGCTCACACATACAGTTTAGGGGTGTGCACAGCGGTAGGGCAGGAAGGCTGCAAGGATGGCTCGGTCTGTCTGCTGTCTGGGAGCAAAGGATCTTCTTTTGGGCGCCTGGCATCGATGCAGCTGGACTACAGGCACCAGGACGAAGCCGTCATTCTGAGTTACGTGAATGGGGATCCTTGCCCTCCAGGTAAACCYTCACAGTGTGCTTCTTTCACATCCCCTGTAAACAGYRTAGCCTCAGCAGGSACRGGACGTCCTTGAGGACCGARGCTCCGCCTCTGAGCACTGCACCCGCCATCGCATCRCCCTCCCTGGCGGGTGTATGCCCGCGTCCGGGACATGGCGCTGTCTGTTGCTTGTGGGTTTGGGCGAACCCTGGCTAGCAGGGTGAGCCCACAGCTTCTTAGGGAGCYCGCGGGTGGCGGGATCTAGTAAGGCAGAGCTCATGCATCGACGCCTGTGTATGACCCACGCCTCTTTCCCTCCAGAAACAGATGAAGGCGAGCCCTGTGTCTTCCCCTTCATTTACAAAGGGAAGAGCTATGAAGAATGTGTATTGGAGGGACGAGCGAAACTGTGGTGTAGCAAAACCTCAAATTATGATCGTGACCATGAGTGGGGTTACTGCAGACCGAGTGAGTGGGAGCCGAGGTTGGGGGAGGGGAGCCGAGGTTGGGGGAGGGGAGCAGATGGAGGCCAAGCTCACTGAGGCCGTGATTCTCTCAGGTAAGTTTTGTGTGTTAGCTAAGGGGATGTTCATGGAGAGAGCCAAGCTTGAGCATCGTGGCTCCTTTGCGANTCTTGGGAATCCTCTGTTCCCGGAATCCCTGACTACGGTGGAGCCACGGGGGTTTAGCATTCCCGGGATCCAGGAAGCTCATGCTCTGGCTGTCTYCTTGGTAGTGGTGGTGTGGGTGTATGGGCCAGTGACTGCCACGGAGTCTGGAGGACACCTTTAGACAACAGACACTTGCTTTGCAGTAGATTTTTAAGCCCTGACATTGTTCCGAAGTGCACTAGAAATAACRCCAGCTCATTGTCTCATGTTTCAGATGAAACGGTCATTGTCACTTACTCAAAAGGCTATCCTTGTGGTGGGAATAAGACTGCATCCTCTGTAATCGAACTGACCTGTGCAAAGACTGTGGGCCGGCCCGCATTCAAGAGGTGAGCGGCTGGCGAGCACGCCATGGCTCTCGGCAGCCCCCGGCCCGTGTGGAGGTTGGGAGTGTGCCTGCAGATGAGAGGGTGTTTGGGGCGGTCACTTGGCAGAAACGCCCACTGAGGCTGAGGACTTAGAGGGACAGATGGCCTTGTCCTATTCAGTACTTCTCTCACAGGAGGCATCCCTGCCCCCACCGAGGACTAAGGTACACCATAACAGGGCCACCTCAGCCTTTTAGCCTGGTTTGTCTTAAGAAACCCACTCCCCAACAGCTTTGGAGCTGCTGATGCCAGCCTGAGAGTGCAGAGCTGGCCGTGGCCCCTTGGTGTCACCTTGGAATTAAGGGGACATCGATTGCACCACCAACTAGTTTCTGGGCGTCTGGAAACTGCATAGTGTGTCCCGGGCAGTTGTTGGGTGGTGGTAGAGATGGTGGCCAACAGGGGGCGCATGTGAGCTACTGTTTTGGAAACTACTTTGAAAAGGGCTTTTTAATTTCTGAGACTACCATACTACTTGTAAAAAACTAGGTGAAGAATTTCCAGCTTTATATCTTAAAAGACATTTTTATTGAGCTTGGTTTTTCTATACGGGGGTGGGGGTTGAACCTAGGGCTTCCTGCAAACCAGGCAAGTGCTCTGCTCTTGGGCAGTATTTCCAGCTGTCTTGTTATTTTGAGACAGGATGACACTAAAGTGTCCAGGTTGGCCTTGGATTTGTTCTGTAACTGTGACAGGCACTGGCCACCTCTTACCTGTCTCCTCAGTGGCTGGAATCACAGGTGTCCCCAGGGTCAGCAGGCACTGAATCCATGTCCCCTTTTTCATGCTGCTGATATCGTTACTGGGCTGAAGCCTAGTGACCAAGACAGTTGTCCTGGCCCAGAGCTGCCACTCACATAGGGCCCCGTGGGGACCAACAGCTGTGGCTCCCAGGGACGCCTGGGAACCCAGACGATTGCTTCTTCCAGGCCTCCCCACTGTGTGTCTTGCACCCTTTCTGTGTGGCCCAGTGGTGACGGTGACCGCGTCTGCTCCCTCTCAGGTTTGACATCGACAGCTGCACCTACTACTTTTACTGGTACTCACGGGCCGCCTGCGCTGTGAGGCCTCAGGAGGTGAACATGGTTAATGGGACGCTCACCAACCCTGTGACCGGCAAGAGCTTCAGCCTCGGGGAAATTTATTTTAAGTAAGTGGAAGATTGCCGCTTTGGCACTGGCGCGCACTCAGAGTGAACAAAACTGTAAGTCTGGTCCTAGCAGGCGTGCCGCCAGGGAAGCTGTCTCTGCCTCAGTCACCATTGGGAAGTGATCAGGGACAGCTTAGAGCAGGCAAAAGGACTGCTTTTTTTTGTCACTTGACACTCAGTGGTAAATTCATTATAAAAAGCAGTCTCCCTCTCCCCTCGCGGCTGGGAAGCCCAGGGGCTGGAGCCAAGGCTCTGAGGACATGGAGAGAACCAGGACTCTTCTGGGCTGGCTAGCATGCTAGCTAAAAGGAAAGGTCCCTTTCTTAGCAGTGTCATGGCTGTCTTGGGGTCCCACGGCCATGCCGGGCAGAGTGCTCTGCACGTGTGGTCCAGAGTGTGTGAGATGGCGCAGTCATTCGGGGGTGACGCCGGGCAGGCAGATGACGAAGCCTCGCCTGGCTGGCGTGTGCAGGAGGAAGGAGTATGACCACTGTACCTCTGCCTCAGGCTGTTCAGCGCCTCTGGGGACATGAGAACCAACGGGGACAACTACCTGTATGAGATCCAGCTCTCCTCCATCACCAGCTCCTCTAACCCTGCGTGCTCTGGGGCCAACGTYTGCCAGGTGAAGCCCAACGACCAGCGCTTCAGCAGGAAAGTCGGCACCTCCGACATGACCAAGTACTACGTCCAAGGTGACTCRCTGTTCCCTGCCAGTGCTTCCTGTGCGGCTTCTCAAAGGGAGGGCTCCGMGTGCTCATCACACACCCACTGCATGGAAATCCCGGACTGACCTCCGCTCCCTTTATGAGCTGGTGCTGCTCTGGTGGGCAAAGGCAGAAGGGGACAGTCACGGGTCACACTCCCACTGTGGCCTGGCATTATCATGCCATGTCCTCATTTAGAAACTGCAAGGAATGTTAGAGAAGCACAGGAGGGAGCTGGCTCAGTGGGTAAGGGTCCCGGCTGCCGAGCCTGAGGACCTGAGTTTCATTCCTGGGACCCACACAGTAGAGGGACAGAGCCAACTCCTGTAAGTTGTCCTCTGATCGTCYGACATCAGCCATGATAGRTGTGCTGGTGGGGAGCRCRTGTGCGYGTGCRTGTACACACACACACACACACAYACACACACACACMCATTACCACGGAGGAATCTGGCYGGCYGAGTGAGATGGGYGTGGGAAGGCTGTAGATGTGCTCATGGGACCGTGTCCATGCCAGGTCACACGTGTATTCTGTATTTTATCACCATACAATTCTTGTAATTTGTGTTT
>BDUI01000990.1:35208-49613 GCA_002335545.1 Apodemus speciosus
AGGAACACTCCTCCACTGTTGGTGGGATTGCAAGATGGTACAACCACTCTGGAAATCAGTCTGGCGGTTCCTCAGAAAACTGGGCATGATACTACCGGAGGACCTGGCTATTCCACTCCTGGGCATATACCCAGAGGATTCCCCAGCATGTAATGAGGACACATGCTCCACTCTGTTCATAGCAGCCCTATTTATAATAGCCAGAAGCTGGAAAAGTTTTGTTGGTTTTGTTTGGATAAACAGTCCCACTCYGTGACCCAAGCCAGTCCTGAACTCCACAGCTATCCCACTGCCTCAGCTTCCTGAATACTATTTTATATATCTTCTAGTATAGATATAAGTGGTAAAATAGACACAAAGATGAAACTTTTTCTAATAATAATATTTCTCATACATAAAGTGACAGTCATGTCCAAGGTGATGCTTTTGGAATCCTACAAGTCAGGCACGCTGAAGTCTAAATAGAAATCTGTGAGTTACCAATATAGTACAAAAGACTGTGTTTATGCCTAGGAAAAGTGTGCTTGAAATATCTTAGAGTAGGAATAATTTGATTGGTTAATGAAGAGTCTAAGAGTGATAATTGAATTTGATGGCATTCATTAGATAAGACATTCAAGCAGATACTTTACATCCTCATTACAAACGCTAACGCATGTAACTGTTACAAGTGATACCTTCACCCCCTGTACCATACCAAAGAATGAGACTTGCCACGGCCCTAGAAAGCACTCCCYAGAAACAAATTTTGTTTACAACTCCTGCCCCCATACAGCCCAGTATTCTTGCTAAAATATCATCTGTGTGGCAGGTCCCCAAAGCCCAGAGGCATATGCCATGGCATATTCTTTCAGAATGCAAGGTTGCTCATGGTCATCCGCAGATAATGAACCATGACAATGTTGGAATTGATGAAGTATAATCTAACTGGGCGGAACATCACAAGTGCTACCGAAGTAGCCCGCCAACTAAGCTAGCTCTTCAAACATATTAAAAAAAAAACTGTCACAATTCCAGAGTATATGTCAAATACTAGTGTCTCTTGAATATAATGAAACAAAAATTAAAGATGCAGTTTGAGATAGATAATCTTCACTGTCAACTTGACTGAATTTAGGATCACTTTAGAGATGGGTGCGACACACTTCTGTGTTTGTGGTGATCTGAAGCTGAGCAGAGGAAGACCCTCCATGGATGGAGAGTAGGCTAGAATAAAGGGGAGGCGTTATCTGAGTGCCAGCAGCCCCATCTTATCTGCTTCCTGACTGGCATGCTGTGAAATGAACTTGGCCGCTCTGCCCTGCCTACCACTACAGACTGAATAGTGTGAAACCTTTGGGCAAAATAGAACTATTTCCTACCATAAGTTGCTTATACAAGTGATTCTGTAAACACAGTAAAAAAATAAAAGTGACTAAGACATTCTCACTGTCTCCACAAATGCCCTCACCACATCCTGGTACGGACTGGGAAGGCTATTGGTCATTCTCAACATCTTCCTGTTCTGAATACCTTAATGAGATGTTCGGCGGAGCTCTCCTCGATGGCAGGGGCAGAGTCTTCCGATCAGACTGCAGATGTTGGGCGTTCCAGTGGTCTCAAGTCTTCTTCTCCTTGAGAGAGAAAGCATGGAAAGAATCCATGAGCACGCTGCTGCCTTGCAATTCTGCACATGCTTTTACTATTGACCGCATATAGACTTCTGCATACACAGCCCATTCATTATTCATACGCTGCTTCAGTTTCCTCGGACTCCTCATTGGGATGGGTGCTCCAGGCTCAGAACCAATAAGTATGAATCATGCTGACACTGAAAATCTCCAACCAAACAATCAAGCAAGCAAACAAAAACCTGGAATAACAAAACATCTCAGAAGAGCAACTTGGTTTTTTAAGAGCAACTTTTTCAGACTCCTTCTGAGCTACGCTGTTCAATGGCAGGAGTCCACAGAGGAGAAACAGCCTTCACTGCCACCGAAGGAAGGTCCCCAGTGGAATTAGCAGCAGCAGGGAATTATGTCCCCGYAGTTCAGATTTTGTTTTGCTAACAAGACTCCATGTTAGGAGACTAGAGAGCTAGCCTTTCTGGCAACGTTCCCCCACCTTTTCAGAATTATTGAAAAGCTGACTGAGTCTATTCTGATTCTGGTATCTCTTTGTAAGCCACAGCAGCTGCAGCAGGGCTCATCAAAAGGGAAGACACTGCTATTTACCCAGGGAAGATATTGAAATGCTGTGTTTTGTACATAAGCGTCTGACTGGTAAGGACRCAGTGTCGAGAATTCTAGCAGGTCCCCCCGTAGCCAATGTATTCCTTCTCTCTTTGTCTCATGGGTTTTCTTTCTTTGTTTTTTTCAGCCTTATTTTTTGTTCCCATTAATCTTCTCCCTGTTACATTCACCTACTCTTTGACATACAGATAAAAATAACTTTGCCTCCTATTTCTGCACACTGAGCCTGCGCTCTTGTACTTTAAGATGTAGAGTATCAGGTATGGAGAACTCAAGGGACTTTATCTGAAGTTTGAAGTAAGGCTTTGCATACACATCATGTGGGACACCATAAATACATGAAGCTTGTCATTTGTCAATTAAAAATAATAACTTAATTAAAAAAATGGATTGAGCTAGCAACCAGACAATTCTACCCTTTTACAGTTTGGTTTTCATCTCTCTGGAGAGAGCTTACATGGTAGCATTATGTTGTTTGAGGATTCAAGTTTTCCTCCTATATCATAAATAAATATGTAATTCCCTGCATCCTTCGTCATAATCAGAACCTGATTTAATAATTCATCTGCCATTGTTCAGCAATCCCTTTTACCGACTAATGGATCAGGATCATGCTAGCACAAACCTACCAGAAAATATGATGGTTTTCTGTGTCTGAGAAAAAAAATCACAGTCCTTGATTTAAAAGAACTGATGTTACATGTGAGTTTATTTGTTGAGTGGCTTTTGAGTCAGTTTTCTGGTATAATAGAACAAGGCGAGGTGGCTCCAGTTCAGGTCATTTCTGTCTATTTGTTTAAAACAGTAACTTCAGTGAAAATTGGATGCCTCAGCCGTGCATTTTTTGGAGTCTGGAAGTTCTTAGAGATAAAAAGTCAAAAAGATAGGTGCTTCCATCTTAAGGAAAATCAGACATATAGGAAAAAAAAGACAATTGCTGTGTAGTCCTGGCTGTCCTGGAACTCACTCTGTAGACCCACAGTGCACATTGAGGATATGTCAAGGCACACATAGGGATTTTTTTCAATCTCAAGAATATTTCTAGCTGCTGAGAATGAAGTAAAGGTAGGTATCACTAACACAGGTAGAGGTGTGTGTGTGTGTGTGTGTGTGTGTGTGTGTGTGTGTGTTTGTGTGTGTGTGTCCCCTTCAGCATATTAATGGGCATAAAGTGATCAAACTGTGTATTTCTGAGCTATTACAACCTGAGATTATTTGATAGTTTACACAACTGTATCCCTCCACAACTGTATTATTTTCCACAGTGGTTTCCAGTACAAAGTAGCTTTTCCTACTAGCAAACATCTGAAGGTTTCTCTCATGACTTTGTGCCTCAGAAATCTTACTTTCTCAGAGAAGAGGGCTACTAGCACCAAATTCTCCATGACAGAGAAAAATATATTTGAGTAAGCAAAGCATATGAATCCTGGAAGCCAAACAGTAGAGATTAAAAGCCATCTGTCATTGAAATCGTGGGCTTACTCAGAAGCCATGGGCTTCCAGCTGTCTGCCAAGGAACAGTGGGAGCACAACTTCCATACACAGACTAGACTAGAAGACTGGCTTACATAGTCACATGGTTAAGGAAAATAAAGCTCCTATGACCATAGCTGAGCAAGTGTCTTCGTGGCATGGTGGAGAATATGTTGAGTATGTGATATCAAATACAAAGACATCAAGAATTTTGCAGGCAAATTGATGGTGGGACTTGAGAATATCATCCTGAGTGAGGCAACCCAGTCCCAAAAGGACATGCATGGTTATGTACTCACTGATAAGTGGATATTAGCCATAAAGTACAGGATATCCATGCTATGCTCCACAGATTCAAAGAAGCTAAACAAGAAGGAAGGCCCAAGTGAGGATGCTTGAATCTCACTTAGGAGGAGGAATAAAATAGCCAAAAGAGGCAGATGGAGGGAGGGAACTGGATGGGAGAGGAGATGGGGAGAAGAATGGGGGGTTTAGGATCAGGTGTGGGGAGGAACAGGAGAGATGGACAAATGGCCATAAGAATGAATGGAATTCTGCAACTGACAGCGGTGAGGAGGTATGGGGTATCTCTAGAACAGGACAGAGACCTGAGGTAAGGGAGATGCCCCCAAATCAGTGGCAGAACTGGGGATATGGAAACCGAAGAAGTCATTTCCTATAGCTAGGCAGGAACCCCAGTGGAGCRATAGGGATGCCAACCCATCCACAAAATTTTTGACCCAAAATTTATCCTGCCTACAAGAAATGTAGGTACAGGGGATGGAGCAGGGTCTGAGGGAGGAAGCCGACCAATAACAGGCACATCTTGAGACCCATCCTATGGGCAAGCACCAATCTCTGACACTGTTAATTATATTGTTATGCTGGTAGACCGGAGTCTAGCATCAATATACTCGTAGAGGCTCAACCAAGTATTTGACTCTAATAGATGCAGAGCACCCACTGCCAAACAGTGGATGGTGCTTGGGGACTCTTGTGGAAGAATGGGAGGAAGGACTGCAGACCCCGAAGAGTAAGGGAACGCCACAGGAGGACCAACAAAGTCAACTAACTTGGACCCTGGGGCTCTCATAGACTGAACCAAAGAGCATACATGGGCTGAACCTAGCATCTCTGCACATATGTAGCAGATGTGCAGCTTGGTCTTCATGAGGTTCCTGAACTACTGGAGTGGGAGGCTATTCTAAAAGCTGTTGTGTATCTGTGAAATATATTCTAGCTGGGCTGCCTTGTGTGGACTCAGTGGGAGGGGACATGTCTAGCCTCACAGAGTCTTGACGTGCCAGGGTGGAGGATATGCAGGGCCCCACCGGCTCAGTAGAGAAGGGTAGGGGCAAATGGGGGGAAGGATTGTGGGAGGAGTGACAAGGAGGGGCCCAGTAAGCAGGATGTAAAGTGAATAAGGAAAAAAAAAAGATTCCCAGCTCCAGACAGAAACTGCCTTGCCCTGAGCTGCATAAAACTACAATTTACCATCTGCAGACATTTTCTATAGAAATCAATTTTTTATTTTCTTAGAAACAGTTCTATGCCAGGCAGAGTCCAGGGAATAAAGAAGATAGGAAATACTGACTTGATCCCAATGCCACTCTAGGGTGATTGACAGACTGTCCTAGGAGTGAGATGTCTTTTAATTTATCGATCNATAGGGATGCCAACCCATCCACAAAATTTTTGACCCAAAATTTATCCTGCCTACAAGAAATGTAGGTACAGGGGATGGAGCAGGGTCTGAGGGAGGAAGCCGACCAATAACAGGCACATCTTGAGACCCATCCTATGGGCAAGCACCAATCTCTGACACTGTTAATTATATTGTTATGCTGGTAGACCGGAGTCTAGCATCAATATACTCGTAGAGGCTCAACCAAGTATTTGACTCTAATAGATGCAGAGCACCCACTGCCAAACAGTGGATGGTGCTTGGGGACTCTTGTGGAAGAATGGGAGGAAGGACTGCAGACCCCGAAGAGTAAGGGAACGCCACAGGAGGACCAACAAAGTCAACTAACTTGGACCCTGGGGCTCTCATAGACTGAACCAAAGAGCATACATGGGCTGAACCTAGCATCTCTGCACATATGTAGCAGATGTGCAGCTTGGTCTTCATGAGGTTCCTGAACTACTGGAGTGGGAGGCTATTCTAAAAGCTGTTGTGTATCTGTGAAATATATTCTAGCTGGGCTGCCTTGTGTGGACTCAGTGGGAGGGGACATGTCTAGCCTCACAGAGTCTTGACGTGCCAGGGTGGAGGATATGCAGGGCCCCACCGGCTCAGTAGAGAAGGGTAGGGGCAAATGGGGGGAAGGATTGTGGGAGGAGTGACAAGGAGGGGCCCAGTAAGCAGGATGTAAAGTGAATAAGGAAAAAAAAAGATTCCCAGCTCCAGACAGAAACTGCCTTGCCCTGAGCTGCATAAAACTACAATTTACCATCTGCAGACATTTTCTATAGAAATCAATTTTTTATTTTCTTAGAAACAGTTCTATGCCAGGCAGAGTCCAGGGAATAAAGAAGATAGGAAATACTGACTTGATCCCAATGCCACTCTAGGGTGATTGACAGACTGTCCTAGGAGTGAGATGTCTTTTAATTTATCGATCRTTTTTACCTATTTCACAGATGTACTATAAATTTTACTGGAGAGGCAAGGATTAATGTAATATTCTAAGGATCTGAAATAACCTGGGCTAAAGATACATCTTCCTTCCAAGAAAAACTGCCCAAACGACTTCCCCAGAAAACACTTAATTTTGAAATGTGTTCGTTTTTGTCTCATTCTGTATTTTCTTTTAGCAGCTATTTTATTTTGGTTTACAAAGAGCAGACTTCTTGGCACTTTTCATTTTCTTCGTTTTGGTTGGTTTCCCCTCAACGTGCTTTCTCTCCCCAATCTCCCTGCCCTCTCTCATCCTGGCATAAACCCCTCTCTCTATTCCTAGTGCCACCCTTTCTCTCTGACAGTACATACACTCTATGCTCTTCCTACAATGTTCCCTCTAGGGTTCTTTTTACTCCCTGTTTTGGGGGCATCTTTCCAGTTTCCCGCCATCTCCACTAACTCCACATAAATACATACATGAAAATATTGGTGGCTAAAGTCTGCATATATGTTGTAACACGCCCTGTTTGCCTGTCAGATCCTGGGTCACCTCACTTTATACACTTCCCAGTTCTCTGCATTTTCTTGCAAATTTCTTAATTTCATCATTCCTCATGGCTGAATAGCATTCTATCGTGTAGCGCTTTTTCTTTATCCATCATCAGCTGATGGGCAACTAGATTGATTCCACTTCCTAGCTGTTGTCAGCAGAGCAACAGTGAACAAATATCTCTGTAGGAGTATAGGCAGGCCTCTGGGATTATCCCCAAGAGTCCAAGAGCTCAATGACATGAAAGTTCTAGTATTAATTTTTGGAAAAGCACTACACTGCTTTCCATAATGGCTGTACCCATTTAGTCTCTCACAGAWGGGAATGAGGACTCTTCATTCTTCATCAGCATTAGCCCTCCTCTGTTTCTTTGAGGATAGCCACGAAGGCCGGTTGGTGTATAATCTCAAAGTAGATTTCATTTGCATTAGCCTCATAGTTAAAGATGTTGAATGGTAAAAAAAAAAAAAAAAAAAAAAAAAAAAAGATGTTGAATGGTTTAAAAATACTTGTTGCCAGGTAGCATTTCTTTCTTTGCAAACAGCCTGAGTTGTGTCATCTCGATGTACAGCTGACAGATCTCTCTCTCTCTCTCTCTCTCTCTCTCTCTCTCTCTCTCTCTNTCTCTCTCTCTCTCTCTCTCTCTCTCTCTCTCTCTCTCTCTCTCTCTCTCTTTCTTTCAGTAGACTGTCTCTTCACTCACTTAACTGGTTCCTTTGTTGTTCAAGACTTGTAATTTCACGGGGTCCCATTTGCCTCCAGTTGGCTGTGTAGTGTCATTTTTAAAAGGCTAATTGGAATAGTATTTTAATATGGAAAATTAACTTTCTAGAAGCCAACGCAGGGTGAAAGATTCAGCTAATCTTCAATATGCAAGCGGAAATGATTAGTTTAGGGTGTATGACCTCACACATCCGACCTCACGGATAAGCAAATCACAGACAATAGACCAGCCAATTACCCAAGACACGAACATTTAAAAATAATTACAGTTGATTTCCTCCCCCCCAAATGTTCTATATTTGCATGAGAGGAGTCTTGCCTACAACAGGCAAGAAAAAGATGGAGAAGAGAAAGTGGAAGACTGGGTTTTTCATTTTTTTTCTTAGCTGAAGAAATAATTTAGGGTTAGATGGTTTCTAATTTTATTAGAAACCTAGAAAGTAAAAACAAACATACAAAATGTAAACTTTACAACGGAACAACAACAAAACCCCTCAGGAATTATCCTTTTTTCCCCTGCTACTACCTCCTTATGGACTATAATACAAAGTCTGTGAATTCCAAATAGAGCATGCAAAATTGCTTGTGTTCATATACTTATTTATAGACTCACAACGAAGTCTCCTGATTCTACTCCTTGAAAAAATGATCATAAATGGAAACTCTGATGCCTAAATGTACAGCTGGTTGGTGGCATAAATGAAGTATCAGCTCCATTTCCTAGACCTCAGCCTAGTGACAGATACCCATGTCACACAGATTATATATTGCCCCTACTCATTATACACAGGCTGCGACAGGCCAGCATAGCACATTCCCTTTGTSTGAAAACTCAAAGTTCTTAAAAGTAACATAAAAATACATAGAAAGTTTTGCTTTATTACAAATATGGTGTTTTGTCTTTTTTTAAACAATAATGTTTGGGAAAATATCTTTTATAACAGTTTTCTTTGTAAGATGAAAGGTACATTTAGTATAATTTTTTTCATTGTGCAGTTATAAGAAAAAAGTGGATTTGAAAAGTGTATTGAAATTGAGTCCCCAGAAGAAAATTCATTTGCTTTTGTGTTTTTTTTTATTTGAATTCTAAAATCTTTACACACACTAAGCTGTGACTTGTTAGAAGTTGGTTTTATTCACTTGGGCAGCTATTTCTGCTCTTCCTTTGTTAGCAAGGAATAATGAATACGGTCTTTTATTCTTTKTGTAAATTCATTTTAAAGTTTGATTTCATAGTTTTCCAAWCAGGCTTAGACCTCATCAGTGAATATACTTATTTGCCAAAGAATCATCTAGTTTTTGCTGAACACCATCTGCTGTGTGGAAGTTTCGAGTGCTGAACCGCTGCTCTGTTGAATCACAGTGGCACGTTGGTCCCGGGAATCTAAGGGCRGTAGTCACAGCCAYAGCAGTCACTGCAAGGATTTACATAAGCTGAGCYAAAGTRTACACAAYGAAGCAGYGAAAAGTGCACACRCGCGTGCAAGTCGATTCTCCCTCTGTACCCCTCCTGCTCCCGCTTAGGTACTAAAGTCCTAGTAGTTAGTTTCATGCCAATAACCATAAAGCCAGTCACAGTCTCATTTGAATGGGCTAAGAAATGAAAAGTCTCCTCTCTTCAGCAGTCACTCTTGTAAGCCCAGAACTGCCACAGACGGCGGGGCCGCAGTGAATGGAAAAGGGAAACAGACGGAACAGCAACTCACGGAGACGAGAATTCGATGGAATCAAAGCTAAACCCTGCGGAACGTTGCCATGACACTCTCTTCAAAATGATTGCAAATGATTTCAGGGGATGCCTCTAAATATTACAGTAAAACAACACATCATGGATATTATTTAATACGTGTCAGCTTTTAGATAGTGATATACTGTATACGAAAACACATATGGYTATTTATTTTACTACAGACTGAAGTTAAGGAACAATGGGTGAAATTCCAAATGGAGAAAACTTGTGGGTGATATTCAGATCTTTTGAGAGCTGTGATCGATTGCTAAATGTTGTTTGTCTTGGGTTGCCATGGAATTCTTTCTTTCCCTTAAAATACAATGTGAAAATCTGAATTCAGTCCAACCTTTGATTTTATAATTCATATCAAAAACACATATTAAGCCATTCACTCCAATACTATTGTTTTGGAGATTGGATGAATTAATCCAATTCAACATAAATATTCACTGAAAAAGAAAAAAAGGCCTATAAAATATGAGCCGGGATATGAAAGGGCAACATGTGTTTATATTGGTTAAATAGTTAAGTATTGTTTTAAAATAAGTAAATTAAGCTTTTTGTGTAAATAAATAAGCTGTGAAGAAACCACGTTGAAGATAGTGGTGTTTAGGCCATTGTAAAATAGCACTGCAATTTACACAAGGGGCTTTAAAGCAAAAAGAAAATAAATCATATTAATGGAGACAAATGTACAATTACAGTCCTATAAAAAGTTTATTATCATATCATATAATTGATAATTTTGTATGAAATAGTTTGCCTGGGCTAAGCCTTTACTTTGCACGGGAACCCNTGACTGTAAACGTCTTGAGCTGAAGGAAGACTGTGTCGGGATACCAGGGTTCTCTGTTCCCCAGGGGAGCTGGACTCTATCTCTCCTGTGAGTCCATCCAGTCCCCACTGTGTTGTGTGCTTTGCTACTGGTAGATAGGATTATTTTGGTAGCCTTTGGCTTGTGCAGAGAGCAAGATGTTAGGAAAGGCAGCCCTGAGAAAGAGGTGGTGGTGTCTCTTTATAGGGTGCTGTGAGTCACTGATCTTCCTTTAGAACCAGGGAAAGAGGGCCACTGCCTAAGCATCCCCACCCCGACCTCCTTTCCCTGCTAGAAGTCAGCTTGGTAGCTTCTTTCTTCTTCCTATTCTATCTGCTGGGAAGCTCAAAGCAAARAACCCATCCATCCCTAGGAGCTGCCCAAGACTACCTCGTCAGCAACGACATGTGCTGACCTCGGGTTTGTGTAGCGTGGATTGGATTATGCTTTGGACTTTCCTTTGAAGGCTCCTCTTTAATCTGTATTTCCCATCCCCACTGAGTCAGCCTGAAAGCAGAGTCTCTTTGGATACTAGGTGCCCCTCCATTCAACAGACCTGAGTCTCCCTAGCATCCCAACAGACAGGAGTCTGATGGTAGCCAGACAGCTAAGCAGAGAGGTAGAGAAGTGTGTGTGCATGTGTGTGTGTGTGCATGCATGTGTGCGTGTGTGTGTGTGTGTGCGCGCGTGCATGTGTGTGTGTGCGCGCGCGTGCATGTGTGTGTGCATGTGTGTGTGCATGTGTGCATGTGCATGTGTGTGTGGGCATGTGCATGTGTGTGTGTGTGTGTATGTGTGTTCATCTCTGTGTGTGGTGCTGCTCTGCGACCCCGAGGTCCCTGCACAGGTCCCTGTTTTCTACACCAGTCTTGCAACCTCCTCCCGGTCGTACTTGAGCCTGTCTGCAGCTCTTTCATCCGTAGCTCTTATATCTCTGTCACTGACATAATATCACACGGGGGTCCATCCATCTGCATAATCACCTTCACCTGCTCCCACAAGAGAGTTTAAGAGGTGTTGGCTGTTGGAAAATGACCATAAAACCCGCACGCAGATGCCTTCAGTGGCCAGACCAGCATCTATCATAGGGTAATTGCAAGCAGGGAGCAAGGCTTGGGCTTTGTGCCTGGGAAAGCAATGGGGCCATATTTACTTTAACTGTTAAAGGGATGGGAAGAAAGACCAAGGAAGTCTTCCCTTAAGGGACAAGAGGAGTTCTTGAGTCTTGAGTCTTCTGTCCACACTTGGATGGACCATGATTTTCTCACCATAGTAAAAGAATAACTAGTCTTTTTTCTCCCCACTGTGTCCTGGCTCACAAATGCTTCTTCTGACTAGTTGTATGACTTAGAACAGGTTTTCCTCCTCTTTTTAATTCCATTCTCACTGTAAAGTGAGAAGAATGGATAAAACCATTGGTTTCCAGCCTGCGTTGCGTGGATCCTTGGGGTTCACTGGCAAGTTTGGGAAGGAGAACGCGGGCAGATGGGAAGGAGTCCTTTAGATCCTTCCTCAGACATACAAAACACGCTGCTTCATTCCCACTGGTTCTGTACTCAGGGTTCGAAATAGCAGACGAGGAGGGGTGGTTCCTTTCTGTGAGAAGACAGGGTGCAGGTTTCTGGAGTTCGGGAGACCATGGATGAGACTCAAAGACCTGGACTGAGTCACCTGTCCTTATCGGTACCTGCTCAGTCCCTACCTTTATTTCCCTGAAGTGGCTGAGCCTGGGCGGAGGGTGACTGCAGAGTGAAGGCAGCAATAGTTTCAGACACGGGAGCCAGGAGAGCCCTGGAAACCTGGGTGGCTGGAGTGTCCTCGCTAGGCTTGGGGTAGCTCTGCAGCACATGGGGTCCGCCTGGGGCCTCCAAGGAAAACAAGTGTTCCTTTCAGCTCTTCCTTCCTGCTTCCCGGGCACCTTTTTCTGATCCGTGTGAGCTTTATTTAGTGTCTGTCACCTGGCCATGGAGTCCTACTGTGGGGCTTCTGTTGCTAAACACTCACTTTCCTGAAACTTAAGTCTGTGGCTATCTGTTTGGCACCCTCTTCAGGATCTTGCCGCCTTCTGAGGCAGTGCCTTGGGCTCTCACCCTGTGGGTGCGGGCCTAATTTGTTAGATTTCAATCTTTCCATTGACCTCCATCTCGACCCTGTAGTCCTTAAACATTAGCCCGTCTAGCCCTACATCTCTTAAAGGTTAAGGAAAGGCCGGATCCTGTTGCTAAGTTGATTTTCCCAGGACCTCAAAACTGCCGCCTGTGGACTCTCTGAATACCCCTGCCATGATAGTCTCTGCTGATCTCCATGGCAACAGCTCCCAGCATGCCTTGTAGCATCTGAGAGTGGTTCTGTATGTGGCCATGCAAAGCAGGGATTGGGGAGCCTGTGTCCCTAGGTGGTTCACAGCAATCAATCAGCCCACAAGAGGCTTGTGGTGGAGCTGGGTGTGCATGTTTTCAAATTTTTATTTTGGGTCACAGGGCGGGGTGTACTTGGGAAATAGGTGTCCCAGGGACTCTTCCCCCAAACTGCTTCTTTCACGGAGCCACCAAGCCTCCTGAAGAGTCTGTCCAAGGCTGGGATGTGTGCCATATGATTTCATTGTGGAACCCTGGTTTTTTAGATGACTCTAAGCCAAGGCCCCAAATAAAAGACATTTGAAAGCAAAGCTTTCTGCTGTGCTGCTGGATCTCTTTTGCCCAAATACCTTGCTTTGTACCTTCCCTCCCTTCTTCAGGGTAGAGATTTCTGAGGTAAAGAGTGGAGAAGAAACCCGGGTTTCTGATTCCCAGTCCTGTGATGCTCATCTCACCCAAGGGAACCATTCCCCCCTTGGTGTTATGTTAGCTGAGGAAACCTGTGTGGCTCTGGCAGCTGGCCAGTTACATGGAGGCACAAATAATTTCCTGCAAGGCACTGTGGGGTACTAGAAGGAGTAACTTCCTGTGAGTGTAGAGGCACGGTCACTGTGTGGCTAGATGTGTGTCAACCTGACACAAACTATAGTCATCTGAAAGGAGGAAAGCTCCGGGAAGAAAATGTCTCCCTAAGATCAGTCTGTGAACAAGCATTGCAGCATTTTCTTAATTAGTGATCAATTCGGGGGTGGAGGATCCAGCCCACTGTGGGTGGTACCATCCCTGGGCCCGTGGTCCTGGGTTTCTACACAAAAAAGCAGGTCGAACAAGCTGTGGGGAACGAGGCAGTAAGCAACACTCTTCCATGGCCTCTGCATCAGCCTCTGCCTCCAGGCCCCTYCCCTGCTGGAATTTTTGCACTCACTGCTTTTGAGGATGAACTGTTCTATGGAACTGTGAGTGAAATAAACTCTTTTCTCTCCAAGTTGCTTTGGTCATGGTGTTTCATCACAGCAATAGTAATCCTAAGACAGTCATGTTTTTAGATTTGCTGGTCTGTGTGACACTGGGTTAGGGACTTGCCTTTTCTGTGTTTTGGTGTCTATGGCTGGATAGTGATTTCTAGCATCTGCAAAGGCTTTTTCTGTGCACTATAATCAAGTTCATGTGAGATCCCCCTACACACTCACTCACCCCACCCCTGCCCTGGACAGGTTGTACATAAGCAAAATTAGGGCCTGGATATCTCTGAGGAAAGTCATGGCTGTTCTACTGTGTTGTCCCTAGTTCTGGGGTGAGAGAAATCTTGGTTTTGATTTCTGCCTCCCTGGCTAATCCTTGGCCTGAACTTTGATCTGTGGGTTTCCTTGGAGATCTTCTGATGGTCAGTGTCCTTAGATGGCTCTCTGGCAGGAAGCATCCCCAAAAGGGTATGGAGCCAGCCYRCCAATATAACAAAATGTCATCTGTTTTCATGGGTAATCTATCTGGGAAGAAATTAGGTGACTGGGTAGGRGGTACATCATACTGTCCCTCTGCGGGACTCCTGGGCCAATTTCCAGGACCTGTCTTGTTGTTCAGGCTATAGTCTGGGCCCATTCATTAGTTCCATGGGATGAATCATTTGCTCTGTTTCTGAAGTCTAACAGGCACCTCCTTGGTACCTCCTGGAAGGCTGACGCTTCGTCACCTGTACTCAGGTAGGCATCCTGCCTAACCCTGGCAATCCTGCTAGAGCAGCAGGCAGGGCCCTTGTCTTTGAATGACAGTTCTCATTCCCTTCCCTGCTAGTTTGGGACACCTCTTTTTGGTCTGGAAAGAACATTTCCTTATCCATGCCCCATGTTGCCTTGCTTCTTGCTAAGAGCGTAGCTCTCTGTCTCTGTCTCTGTCTCTGTCTCT
>BDUI01000990.1:52374-64936 GCA_002335545.1 Apodemus speciosus
TTTTTCCTTCCTTCCTTCCTTCCTTCCTTCCTTCCTTCCTTCCTTCCTTTCATCTTTCCTTTCCTCCCTCCATCTTTACTCTTTCTTTTTTGAGGGAATTTTAAGGTTATATAGCAGAGAGGCCAGTTTGAAAATATGAYTCATCTTTCAGTAAAAACTATACATGTGCTATAAATTATTTATATCCCAAGGAGATGAACAATCTAAATCCAAAACAGCAGTGGGCTCTCTGGACACTGGGTTAAGAGTCTTTCTTTTTTCCTAATTTTGTTCCCTTTGAGTAACAAGTATACTCAATTTTCTTCAAAATGAAGTCAAAATGTTAATTTCATTTTGCCTACTCATCCAACCACATATTCATTTTTTTATTCATYAAAATAAATCTCCTCAGACATGTGTTTATGTAAATTAATTACTTGGATCTATAAAATCTCCAGCAATCTTKCTTGCCCATCCCTTTCCATTATGTTGGCACCAATCTCCTGATTGTCAAATTTACCCCTCATTCTCAGTTCTGAATACTTCYCCAAGGGAAATCTGTCGAATGCCTTTCCTTCCTGTTCCATTTAAAGTCTTTACTTATGTGTCAATGTGTGCACTTTGGAGGTWTCCTAGACATATGCTTCATTCTTTTCATTTTCATATGTTACATCTGTATTTGGTTCTKTAGTTCTTGATCTTTAGTGTTGTTCTGTTTCCATACCCTTCCATCCCTCTAACAGTTTCAGATAGTACTGTATGTACACCAAACATCTCAGCACTGCATCTTAGGGCTGCTGTTTGTACTGCACCTTTGACCCAAATCTCCAAGCGATGGTGATCTACTCAGATTTGTTGCTAAAATGAAAAGTTGCATCCTTGCCCAAGAGCATTTTCTAACTTTGTGTGTCCTAGCTTTGCTTGTGATAAGAACCAACCTTTGACTTTTCCCAATTTTCACTGACAAGTCTGATTAAGTGTCATGTATTATTGATTTTTGCGATGAAATGACCCTGATATTTCTTTCCTCTATGCCATCAGCTCCCTAACTAATTCAGGAACGTATGYGCTTCAGCTGTGTGACTGATGTCCTGCCTTTAATATCYTGCCACTTCAGTGCCAGCTCTGCATTRCTCTGCCCTATAGCCTCTCACTCTCTATACTAACAGAGGATTTTCTATCACTATTAAAACACTTACTTTATCCTTGAAACTACTGCACTGGATTGTATACATGTCCACTTTTGCCATCAGGTTATTAATTCCTTCAGGGCACAAACAATATCTTAGTCTTTCTCATAGCTCCCACACTGTTACCCTGGCCACAGTATGACCGCAATAAATATTTGTTAAATTGATTATGAGATGTGTGAGCAAAGACAAATCAGCAAATGTGTCATGTTGCAGTAGGCTGGGTGAGATGCCATTCTCTGCTCTGAAACAAGAAGATAAAAGAACATTGCTGTTTTTAATGTTTTAAATACWAATATCCACTAAGACCTTATTTATTGTCCCTGYTATTTATTTTCAGTAACATATTAGAAAAAATGAGAATTTGAAAGCAAATACTGATTTCATACATAGTCAAAAGTCAATGCCAATTACATTTAAATTCCCCTTCATGAATATTAACTTGTTGTACTTTACATTTGGGCRAAGAACACACAGGAAGAAAGTACTTTCTTAAATATCACATCAGATACCAGAGAGAGGGACTAATCCACTTTTATGAGTTTTGGAATTCTGAGTTCTGGCTGAAGCTCTGTAAGTATCTACGTGGCGTACCCTGCCAGTAAGCTTTTATTTTTAGTGACTTGACACAAGCCACTAAATGACATACATAAGACATACACCTCATGAAAGTAAAAAAATTGAAGAAAAGGAAAACTAAGTATTATGCAAAAAGATCAGGAAAACTGAGATTTAGAGAAAAGTAGTTTTGACGGCTACTTTACTACTGGGTCAGATATATTAAGAATATTGCTAACCATGTATCATCGAAATAGTGGTATAGGTGCCAGATTTACCGTAACAAGGACAAAATGACACCAGTTATGATGAATGACTCAGGTGTGCAACTCTCCCGCCARCAAGRCAGACAACAGAYATAGTTAAAAGCTGCGAATTCTTTGGGGAAGCAATCTTATTTCCTTTACTTAGGAATAATTTTTGATTACCTAATTGGTTCYWGGCAATGTGAAATTTGTATTATACMCTAACACATGATGATTAAGAGACCTAGAAATAATATTGCTTCAARAATCAGCTATGGTCTTTTTTATTTTTATTGTAMCCCCTCAAATGGCCGCCGACTTTAGCTGCCCCTCCATCTCTCCCCTATTCTCTCCCACTCCATGTTTGATCTCCTTGTTCCTGCCCCACCCCATCCATTCCTATATTCTACTTTTCCTTCCTACGGTGATCAAATTCTTCCCCTAGTCCCTTACTCTATATCCAATCTGTTAGTCAAATAAATTAGGGGATTAGAGACTGTGTGCTCTTAGATACCCTAGGTTACCTAATTTTCAAATCTCATATAAAAATATTATAAAACTTTAAAAACAGCATGTATTCCATCCTACAGCCAATATAGCCACCCTAAATCTAAAGCTAAAAAATAAGTAAGGTACTTCTTTTCTTTGTTAACTATAAATGTTTCAAGCTTGAGGCAGATGAATATATTATGATTATAAGTGAGGAAAGTGCTTATTCTTTCTGATAATTTCTTATAAAACATGCATTTAATTATTTACATGCTATGATAGTACCTTTCCATTTTAAAGTCTCTCTTTGAAATTTAGGTTGCAATKGAAACTTTAGGTGTGTGGAACTTGGAGAAAAACATGTTTCCAGGTACACTCAGTGTGAGCAGCGGTTCTGAAGACAGTGAGCATGTGACCAGAGAAGCTGAACCACAAAGAAACATCAGGAGCATTGACGCATAAAGCTGTGACAAGCAATTCATCCCAAAGCACGGTGTGTCACTGGAGGATTTTCCCCGCACTTTAGAAAGCTATTAAAAGCTAAATAGTATCCCACTAWACACATATAGTTTTCACCCACTTATCTGTCAGGTTATTTCCCCAGTTAAGATATCGTCAGTAGTATTGCCACAGATATCAGCATGCTAATAACTTTTCAAGATCTTGGTTTCAACCATTGTCTATAAGAAAAGCAGAAGTGACATTCTGGATGACTTGATAATCATAATTTCTGAAGCATTTATATATAGCTTTTAAGTGCAGTTGCTTTATTTCCCATTCTCACCAATATCGAGCAGATTATTTCAGATTTTCCACATCCTCATCAACACTTGCTGTCATTGGGCTTTTTGGAAACAGCCATTCTTTGACGGCACTGACAGGATAGATAACTGTAGTTTTGGCCTGCCTTTCCCTGGTGATTGGGGATGGTAGGTAATTTTTCACATGCTTGGTTGTTTACATGTAATATTTAGAGAAGTATCTGTTCAAGATTTTAGGGCAATTTAAAATCTGGTAAATACTTGTTTTGCTATAGATTTTCAGAAGTTCCTTATCTTGTTCAGAAAATTATTATATATAGCTTGCATATATTTTCTTCTATTTATTATTTCCTTGGTAGTGTACAGATAACTTAGTTTGATTTTAATCTGTTTTTGAATTTACTGCTTCTGTATTGATTTTGTATTCATAAAACTATTAAAGGGGCCAGTGTCTTATGTCTCCTGTTTCCTCTCAGAATACAGATGAACAGATTTGAAAAATATGGTGCATGAATGGAATGAAATACTATTCATCTTTTATAAACACGGAAACTCCATAGTTTACATAACATAGATAATACGCGAAAACTCTGCTAAGTGAGAAAAACTAGTCAGAGAAGGACAAAAATCAGTATGATTCCACTTTCAGGAGATACCCATGACAAGCTCACAGGAATCAAACTGGAATGGTGGCTAACACAGGCTGCAAGGAGGGGAATGAGCAATTTCCTTTAGTTCATGTAAGATACATGAGTTCTAGTGATCTTGTCCCTATGGGCAACTGTATTTTTTAAAATCCTTAATAATTGTTTGAGRGAAGATTATGGGCATGATTCAGGGGTAAAGTTCATAGTTAGCATGTTCAAGCCCCTGGGTTTGATTAACAACATTCAACTCAAATTACTCCTGAGACCATATACTGGTGTCAAGTGTTTTTGCAACAATACTACAAAAGGAAAGCCCATGAAGAGTTTTCAAGTAGCACAAGAGGATTCAACTTGATAGATGCTGAATTTTCAAAATATCTTCTTTTCTGGGAACAAGGTGTGGCATGGTAAGAAGACTTCAGGGACCACAATGATGGTAGGGCAAAGTGAGTTATTTCCTTACAGTTCTGATTAATTTCCTTGTTCCTAATATGGCTTCATGTTAAAGATTTTTTTCTGACARCTAGAATTATATATTATTYTATGGAGATCAAGATGCTAAACTTTACTACTCTTATCCACATAAGATACACATACAAACTCTAAAAAATAGGTTGTATGATCCACGCACAAATATCTATTGCATGCGTGTGCTTTCATTACAAAGTTGACTTACTTGGTTCAAGTTAGTTGATGCAGCCTTGAGGTGTTTTCTAAATTCTGATGTTTGAGGCCTACTGAACCTTTGTATGTCCCATGTAATAATTATAAACAGAAAAATATGAGANGGATAACACTGGCCTTGGCCCTGTCAGCCTGGTGGCCCAGGGTCCACAGTTCATCTCTTGACATTGGTTCTGTTATATGCCCAGAGGGCAGGTCAGCTGAATACTCTGAGAAAAGGGAGTCTCATGGCATCTCCAGATCCCATCTTCCTTGGAATATTGTGTGGAAGACCAAGAGTCCCTTTCTTTCAGATATCAGGATGTAAATGAGCCATCAGGCTACCCCCCAATGAAATCAGTATTGATCCAGGGATGAGTCCTGACCTGGGGAATGCAAATCAGTAGCCTCTTGCCCTTGAAATCAACTTGTATGAATTGACCCATGTTGAAGGATTATATGGACCAGGTTGTTAAGGGGACAGGGAAAACCCGGCAAGCGACCTGGTGAACTGATGAATGGACATCATAAGGAGCCTTCAAAGATCAGCGTTGAAGAGTTAGTGTGGGCCCTGTTGAGGGCAGTGTGCTTGGCACTCACATGGGGCCCTTGGGACCCACTGGCCATGCTCTGCGACAGGCATGGCGAGCGACTCTGAGATACCTTGCTCGGGTGTGACTCTGCAAGCAGTTCAGGAGAAGTTCAGATCAGCTTGTCAGAGAAGCATRAGCTCCTTGGTAACCACTTCAAGGTGCAGTGGACTTACCGGTCCTGATCCTGAGCAATTAGGAAACACTGAAGTATGTATCAGGCTAGAGTCAAAACAGCCTCTGCCCTGGTCAGTGAAGGTAGTTCAAACGGAGGAACTCACTCCTGACAATAGGGAGGTACAAAGTTTTGCCCTGAGGTTGTGCTGGTCTCCATTGGGAAGGAGTGGGTGGGTACTCATATAAGTTACACCCATTGCTAGGCACAGGTAATTCAGCTTTGAGAAAACCAGCATTGGCTGTTAGGTTTTCCTGATGAAGGAAGGAGGCTGATACTATAGGTTCTGGTCAAGCTTCAATTTCCCTGCAGACAAGTCCTTACTCAGAGTAACACGGCTCTACTAACCCTCATCTCTGGTGAGACTCAGCACCTGCACAGGACCTCAAGCCAGCATCCTTTCTGTTTCTGCCTCCAGGAGCCTCAAATGGGTTTTCCCTGCCTCCAGTAGCCTAGCACGTCTGCCACCTTGCGACATGACATGATTGCGCTTTTTTTCTAGCCTGCCACCCTGGTCGAATTACTATCCTGTCAAATGCCTTCTGAAGGGGCTCTCTCTCTCTTAGAATGAAGTCCAGGTCCCTCAGTGTGGTAACAGGTCCTGCATGACTGGGTCTCTAGATATCAGTTCTGGTTCACCCCTCAGCCGTGTGCTCTTTGTGTCTAGTTAGTCACGTGGCATCTTTCAGGTCTCAGAAGGTTTCTCTTCTCCCTCTGGGCTGTCGTCCAAGCTAGCAGTCCTGCGTGTTTTCCATCTCCAGGCCTGGCTGCTTCCTCTTCCTTATTTACAACTCTTCTGCCCCTGGTGTTAACCCACTACTTTCAAGAAAATGAGGATTGTCTCTGCDGCACCAGAGACTGTGTTTATCTTCCAAACATCTYTCTTTCTTCTTTATCTACAGAGTCTCTTGTGCTGGTTAATCTCATGGATGCCCATGAAAACCACACCTCCCAGGCTCCCCTTCGGCCAGGTATAGTCATGTTGCTAAATTCTAGTYCACAGCATACAAATGGAAAGGCTCTTGGGAAATGTCCCAAGAAGGACTATRATTTTTCTACCCCTCCATCTTCCTGCAAGCTGGAATGCAAACTGATGCTGGAACTTGGGTATCCCTCRTTGAGCCAAGACTGGAAGCCACTTGCTCAGAAAGGCAAAGGAGAAAGAGAAAGGGGGCTTGGCTCTCTGATGACTTGAACGCCGCTCCCTTCCCGACCCTCAGTCGTTCCAGATTGCTTATTTCAGACTTCTTTCATATGAGAGGGAAATAAGCTGCTATTTTGTACTGTTCTTTCTTGCNGCTCCAGAGTAATTGCTGTATTGTGCCCAGTGTTGTCAATATCTTATGTAGCATTAAGCAACCTACTTTTTGGAGGGATAATAGACAATGATTTCTGTCTATATATGATCCATTATATACCCTTGTGAAATAATTACCTAAATCAGAAAAGTGACTCAAAGTTCACACATTATCTATGTATGCAAGCACAGCCCTAAACATGGAAGAAAGCAAATTAACATCAAACTAAAACAAATCTTATTCCAGATAACATTATTTCCAAATCAAAGTGAATAAAAACATATCAAACAACATTAGCAACAGGAAAGGGAAGGCTTAGAACAGCAAACTCAGTCTGGCACGTCCATCTCAATATGCTTCAAACGGGAAATATGTAATAATTACAAYGTTTTAGGGGTGTTTTTAATCTCTCCTTGCATTTTTTTGAGTGATTCAGAGTAAAGTGAATGGAACAGATTTTACTATAAAGCCAGGAAAAAATAAGTCTAGGTACAAAATAAAAGGCAAGGCACAATTACCAGAGATGGACATGATAGTCAGAATGCATGTACAAAGCCATCATTCAGTTCTATCAGGTAGATTATATCTCTGAAGGATATCATTTTATCTGGAATGAAGAGCTCTTTGGCCTTAACAGTTTTCAAGGTATTAGTAAACCGTTAGTAAGTCCTCGCTATTAAGCAAGGCAATCTACAACCTCCTTTTCSCGTGTCTTTGCCACATTGCTTGAGTACCAAGGAAATACAGAGGCAACATCATCAGTGTCTAGAAAGACAAGAGAACTATGTTGAAAGACCTTAAAGGTAAAAGCAACTGATTGGTACAACACGAACTCCACCACAGTAATCTCAGGTCACTAGAATTAAAAAGAAGACCTGCTTAAAGCCTGAGGTAGCAGAGTTARGACTGTYACAATATAAGAAATCCTAAACTTTTCCAAACAATGGGCACTTAGTCACAGGYGCAGGCACAGCCTATTTTAGCGAGGAAGAATGAAGATAGATGTGTCACTAAAGAAATTTTCAGCTAATTAATGGGTGAAGGAGTCATATTGGGCTATAAAAGAAAGGATTCTAATAGTTTTATATTGCTTTCTGCCTCTGCCACATGTTCCTTGGGGCCAATAGGTAGACATAGACCATTAGGTTTAATAAAACTTTTATCATTACAGCATAAACTAATATTATTTAGTTCTCCAGGGAAACCACGGAAGGTCTTTCTTTTCAATTTTTAGCCTGCCAATTGGTTCTTTGAAAAATTTCAAAGACATCCATCATTGCAGTTTCTATCTCCCAGATGCCATATTTAGCTGAACAACGGATGGAGAGGAGTCTTCCTGGAAACGTTATCATGTGCAGTGACCTTGTTTGAACAAGATGCTAATGGTATCATTCTGTATCAGCTTCTTTATCTAGGGTCCTATTTAGGAAAAAGCGATGTTCTTGAGACAGTGAGAGAGTTGATCTGCCCCTTACAGCTACCTCACCAAATGGTTTCATCAGTTGCTAGAGGACTTTCCTTCTTCCTTCTTCCTCCTCCTTCTTATCCCTCTTCCTTCTCTCTCTCTCTCTCTCTCTCTCTCTCTCTCTCTCTCTCTCTCTCTTTCTTTCTCTCAAGAATTTAGTTTTGGCTTTGAAGATTGCATTATATATTTATGTTATAGCAAAAAAAATTTACATGCCAAAATTCTGGAATTCATGCTGCTAYATAAAATAGTCACCTAGGGAAATCAAGGATGTCTAAAAGATTTATAGAGATGTGAACTTTAACAGGGCTAACATCCAGAACAATTCATGCCTCTTTCATGCCCACCTGTTATTTTCCTTCCTAACAAGCGAACCCCACAGTACATGTGTAGGAAAGTTGCCATTTTGTTGAGTTTCTTTGCTAGCATGCGGCTATTGTAGACTATCAGACAGGTGTAATATTTTCAGATCTCCATAAATTACTTTGAATTCAAATGAAACATGAAAGCTGTTGGTTCTAGAGGTTGGATCTTTCTGGGGCTGTGATTTTTTTTCTCTCAGAGTCACTGGAGCTTTCCTGCTTCTTGGATCCTGAGTAGTTCAAACTCCTTAGAAAAACATCCCTCTGAAGACGGCCTGCTTCTGGGGCCTCTCTGATCACCACATCACATTCAAATGTACTTAGCTTTCCAGAAGACATAAAGGCATCTTCAACTGTTATCTCTCCTTTCCACTGAGTCCCTTCCTAGCTTATGTAGTTAGTGCTACAACTGAGTCTTTATTAGCTTGAAATGGGTAGACATCAGGAGCACTCTGTGATGGGTACACATGTGCTTAAGAAGCTGTGCATCTACTACAGTTTTGTACTGTAAACTAAACTCTGTATGCTTGACTGATTGTTTCYTTTTATGTATCTCTTGCTGGAATTATATAACTGAAAACAACTGTGCTTACAAACTCCTCTCTGTAGGAAAGTCTCTTCATTGGAAAATGCCCTCAGTTACACTTTAAAGCTCCAGCATTGATTCCTAAACAATGTCTTTGAGATATCAGATGTACAGGGAAGGATTAAAGACTATTTGAAGCTCATTAAAGCCTGMTTTTTATGTAAGACAGCTTTTTAAATTACAAATATTAATAAAATGTCATTTCAACAGCTCTAATCAGATAGCTAAAAYGAGTGAATTTGCTGTAACATGTAATTTTACACTAATAAATATACAGGCATATATTTAATAAGGACAATCGTTGCGTTAGTTGAGTCACTCAATACTTAAGTACACTTTTGGAGACAGCATTTCATATTCTGGGAAAAACAACTAAGTGACTGAATAACTNGAGGGAAATAAGCTGCTATTTTGTACTGTTCTTTCTTGCAGCTCAGTCTAATCGGTGCAGGTACAAGCAACTGAATACCTGCCAGTCTCAGATCTCCCCTTTAACCAGACATCGATCAGGAGGGGCTGGTGTTCCAGGGCAGGTGCCTCTGCCTCAGCATCTATAATTCTCTCTGGGTTTTTTTTTCCCTCACAATCACAAGATGGCATCAGCAGTTCCAAACATCAGCACTTTCAAGAGGTGGCTGAGACGACTGAAGAGGACAAAAGGCCTTCTTTTCACATACTTGAAGGCACACCTCTGGCGCTCCAGTCTGCCTCCTCAGGGAATCTACTCAGCCAGAATCTTAACTCAAGGGAGGTTGAGGCAGCACAGCTTGGGTTGCTTGACCTCTAGGTTGGAAAGAAAATCTATTTCTGTGGATGGTTCCTTACTGGGTGGCACCCGTTCACCGACACTCTTCCAGAGCAGAACATCCCCAAGCCCTCCAAGTGGCCCCAGGCGGTCCTATAGTGGAGCTTCTAAGAGTACAGTCTTGAAAGCTCTTTTGCTGCTCTGCCTGGGTGGAGTCAACATCGTCGTACCCGTTCCTGAGAAGGAGCCTGAGGGTATGTCAGGGTCACTCTTCCTTGCCTCAGGACAGGACTGGAGAAGTGAGTTTGTAGATTTGCGGTACTTCRCGCCTGGTTCTCAAACTTGGCTGTACTTCAGAGTCCCAAGGAGACTTTTGCAAATTGCCTGAACTCCTCTAGAGGCCAGCTCTAGGTGACCCAGAGTGTGGCCTGTGCCTCGAGGCTTCCAAATGTTTGCTTGACRGCTCTGATGCTCAATCAGGAACAGCAGCTACTCAGAGTAGGGGATGAGTTAGCTTCTTTGTCTTGGCGGTTCCTGTCCACCCGGGCTCTGCATTTGGTGGAACTTTTGTAATAGTTTGGTGAATAAAACAATGTTTGGAGGCAAGAAGAAGGGTCCAAGGGTGTCTGGAACAGAGTCCTTGGTCCTGGGATCACTGCTCTGCCTCCTTGGTGGCTGCCTCCATCAGAGCTTCTCCCCAAGGGCTCCTGGGRTGCCTGATGACTCTTTCTTCTRACTTGTGAACCTGAACACCCACTCCCTCCTCAAGGAAAGCCAAACAACACTCACCAGTAATACCCCTGTGCAGAACCCATACATGGCTTTGATGGCTCTGACCRGAAGCCTGGCCCTCCCTTACATCTCTCATCTGCTCACCATCTTTGTTTGGTCCCAGATGTGGCATCCCTGAGAGATGTGTCATAGTCCTGAAGGGGACTGTCCTTTGACGGGAGGGAGGAAGGGATCCTGCCATCTTGGTTGGGTGGCATGGATTTCTGCTATAAATGCAGCCCGTTTGGGAAATGCCCAGGTGCCGTGTTTCAACAGCTCTGAAACCTAAAGCTCGGAAGGCTTTGAAATGCAAATATTTTGAAGGAAACATAAGGTAAACAGGAGTGCTTATTTCTCCCTGATGAAAACAATATGCTGTTTGCTCTGAAATGTAAATAGGGTCTAGATGGCTTTTAAAGCAAGCCACAGCTCATATTTTTAGGGCCAGGATAATGGTGTCCCTAAAAATACTCTTTAACAGCCTTCCCACCCCCACCAGAATCCACCCACCCTCCTTTATCCCAGGCACCCTTCTACCCAGCTCTGTGGCCTTCTCCCGCAAACACTTTAAATCTACCTCCTCGTCTTCCAGTCTTGAATTCTGCCTTCTCCCTCTCATCTTTCCTCTAAGTTTTCCAATASTGCCCCAGAGTTCCTTTTGGATAGAACCGAGGTTGGGGGTTGGGGGGGGGTCTTGTCTGTAGCCAAAGGCATTTTACTGACTTGAAAGAGATTTTATGGTGCATTGAGCTCTAATCAACTTTAATAAGTGTTTAATGCAGGACAAACATTTTGCCCCGTAGCCCCAGGGTCCAGGCTGACCATGCCTGCTGGTGGCCCTCTTTTGGTCATGGGAGAGGGACAGCCACTGGGGTCYGGTGGTTCCGGTGGTTGCAGCGAGTGACAGCTGCAGAGAAAGGAATAATTAGCATCTCAACCCCCCATAATGTGTAGCTCCATGATCCTTCTTGGAGCCATTAGGAGCATCTATCTTATTAATGATCRTACTCGACAGCCWCGGGCCCGGGTGCCCGCTCCTCTCTGATGGGGCTCACGGTCCTCATCTGTGCGCTGATGATCAGAGATGGAAGGTGGCCATTTGTCATCTCCCCTAGTAGAGGGGGTCTGGGCTTTCTGGACCAGTCAGGGCCTTGGAGCTGCTTTAAAGACCTGTAGCCATACCCCATGGGCCAACTAACGTAGACTATCTCTGCTATCTCCAGCAAAGGAAGTGGCACCCTACTGTGACCCTCATCGCCATTTATGTCCAGAGGACTGTCGCCTGTGGCGTCCTTCCTCCCTTCTCTCAGCCACTCACCTGGTCTCCTGGGGTGTTCTGTTCTCCTCAGCANAATATACAGGCATATATTTAATAAGGACAATCGTTGCGTTAGTTGAGTCACTCAATACTTAAGTACACTTTTGGAGACAGCATTTCATATTCTGGGAAAAASAACTAAGTGACTGAATAACTTGTGAAAAAATGATAAAATGAGTTTTAAAGTTAGCATACTATATATGTATGTATATAACACACACACATATATATATATAATTTCACATAGAGCATATGAATATAACATTCTTGGATTCTATGACTATTCTTCTGAATTTTAATTAAAATGACCTTGAATATATCCACAGTGTTGTCAATGAAACAAGGTATATCTAAGCATGGTGCACACCTCTTCATTTAAAATTATACTTATACATAGAAGAGAAGCAGTTAGCTTGCTGAGCCAGTGCTTAGCAAGAATGCATTCTGTGTCTACTGAGCTTTGGAAAGCACCTGAGTATAACTTTGGGTGAGGCAGGCAACACCCAACCAGGACAAGAACAACAAACTATGACAAGGAAATGGTAGACAACCTCTGCTCTGTGTTTGAGAAGTCAAGGAGAAAGCTGACAGGTTCAAGGATTCCTTGGTGGTCTGTTATAAGATATTTCCTATCTAATCACATTGAGGCAGTGAGAGGCCTGTGATTGGAGAGGAAAGAGGCGACAGAGTGATGAGTTGGGAGGTCAGAGGCAGACGCAC
>BDUI01000990.1:80762-91635 GCA_002335545.1 Apodemus speciosus
AAAAAAAAAAAAAAACAGACAGACTCATGAATGATAAGTTTTATTACATGACAAACTGAAGTCCTAAGGGCTGAGTAAGTCTCATTTGCATTTTAGACTAGGATTTTGAGCATGGGTAAGAGTCAGTTAATTCAACCATGGTGCTCATGGCTTTGGGTTGCATGATGGTGATTTTATTTTGGTCTTTATAGCATGGATAATTCATTTTCCTACCCTTCACTTCGGGAGTCTTTCCTGTTTATCCCACCAACCAGTTACCAGATGCTCTTTTGACTAAGCTAATTAGTGGAGTCTCCTTCCAAAGCCAGTGCTTGCTGAGTGTGGTCATTAGAGCAGGCAGAAGGGAGGACACCAGAGACATCTGAGATGACACACATGCTCCAGCAAGCCATCCTTTAGCCAAATCACAGGTGCAGTGTGGCAGCTGCAGCCACACAACGGCAGAACATTCACTCGGGTGAACACAAATATCAGGTTATCCATCTTTCTTTTATTTACTACAGCGCTCAGTGGTGGGCCAAAGATCAAGGTCTCTGCTCTGACACATCGTGGTTATTAACAGTCCTAAGTTTATGTAAAGCAGGCATTGTTCATACAGTTACAGAGGGACATCACATAGGAAATCACTTAGCACTAGTAGATTCCCCTCTGCATCTTTCCCATTATGAGGTCTCAAGTCATTGATCTGAAAATGTAAATGAAACCACTTGTCATTTGACTCAGGTATAGGTGAGTGTGCCCACCCATGCAGAGGCCTGAGAAGGTCACAGGCAATAGTGTGTTCTGCTTCATCGCCCTCTGCCTTATTTGAGGCAGGGGCTCTCAATGCACCTGGAATGAGATTGGCAGCCTGCAAAGCTCAACTACCCTCTTTTCCACATCACTGGGGTTATAGACAAGCCTGTGGCCACATTCACTAGGGTATTCAATCGYAGTGCAGTCCTTATCCCTGTGTAGCCAATGCTCATACCCTCTGACCCACCACTCAGCCACTCATTGACTCTTATGTTAGAACGCCACATAATAATATCATTTCCCCTGACATCTTGTTTCATATCAGCTACTTGCTCATGTATGTTTCTTGCTTCCTAAACTGGTATCTACCACATGAACATATTGGCTTCATSTCTCACCTGCATTTATTTCCCAGTTTAGAATGTAATAACTATCTCATACATTTTGCTTAAAAATTACGTGAATGAAGTGGTTGGCCACATAACAAAGTGACATTTAAATAATTTGAGATGGTGAAAACCATACCATAAAGCAAAAATTTTATTTTCCAAAAGCTTAATTTAAGGCTTTATCATGAAATAATTTGATTAATGAGCCAAGCAAAAAGTCAATTCACATAAGAGTCTAGGTTTAAGTACCCAAGGGAAATCACTCATGAGATTACAAAGGGATCACCTAATTTCTTAGTCAAGCTGGTGAGCTCCATTCTACTATAAAAACACACATTTTGATGTCCATGAGTAATGCTATTTTGGACTTAAAATTTAGAACTATAGAAATCAAAAGCTTATTATTCCTCCTTAGAGTACCTGCCAGTTGATCATTCTCTACCTTGATACAATGGTTATACCATTTAATATGAAAAGCCAGATCTTCTTTTACGGACTTTAGGAGAAAAGCATAATTATTGTTCCCATAAAAATGTTCAACAAAAGATTGTGGTAAGAAAACAATTTGAGTCACCTAATAAAGAAGGTACAATATAATCAATATCAATATCATAATCAAGTGATATTACATATTTGAAGTAACTTTCTTGTGATTTGTGGACTTGGGATAAGCAAAGAAACATTTGAACGCAACTAGTTTTGTGTGTTAGACTTGCCACTTGTGAAAGATGGTGGCTATTAAARGACATTTTTAAATTCTCTGAAATATGTTGTTTATTGCTATAAAAGGATGTTCACAATTCCCACAAGCAAATGTTACTGGGTCTTCAGCAAATAATTGATAAAAAAGTACATTGAACATTTTATAACCTCTAYCAAAAGTTATCACTTAGGCTTATTAGAGACTCTGCCAATAAGTATAAATTCCCCTAGAAATACATATACTGCCTCCTCACCTGACTATTACATTTGCATATGAAAATCTATTCCAGAAAGACATTTGACTGTGCTAAATGAATTATGATGCATACACTCAAAGAAACTTTATAATGAAAAAGCAATATTGGAGGTTAACATGATGACATGGTGTGTTCATGCCTTAAATTACTGAATGCAAAATATGGTCTTCAGCGGAGTTATAGAGAAAAATTTCATCAGTGTAAATTTGCATATTTATAAATTATCAAGTGCCTGKAAAGTTTCACACCAAAATGATGACTACAGTTACTTTTGAGAGACATAATTCCGATGAGGCTTTTGGTTGTGTGTGTGTCTAATTGAGAACAGTAGTTTAATATAACGAAGCTAAACCATATTTGGCTTTTTGAGACAAAGGTTATTCCTTTCCATGAAGAAGCTGATAATTATAGTGATTTCATCTACTCTCCTTTTTTTTCTGGGGAGGGGGCAAAGTATTGGTGATCAATACAGCAAGGCTTTGTCATTGAGTTACATTTCCAGATCTTCATATTCCTATTAAATAAGGCAAATTTATATCTCAGGATTATACCTCAGATAATGACATATTAYGTAGGCTTGTCCATCTTCCTGGGTCTCCTATTTGCCCTTTCAGGCTAGCAAACAGGCACCCTGTTCCTTCCCTCTATGGATTGTTTTCCCATTAGTTTCTTTCTCTAGGTATGGAGTAAGATGGACAGACAGACAGAGTTAAACGTCTTCCCCATTTCATCTTTCAGAAATGATTTTCTACGCAATGCTATTGAAGTAAGAACTTGTTTCAACAATAACCCAAGCTGATATGGAATTCAGGACATCTTCAGTTACAACGTCACAAATCACAATCTCTTGCAAAAGACAATTTGAAATGCCCTGACAACATAAAAAAGATCAGGAACTCATGCAGTACTTGTGTCTCATTTCTATGGTAAATACACTTCATTAGCCTTTAGAGCACAGACACTTGGGAATGAGATGCAAATGACATGGAGTTTGGTTGAGGTCTCATGAAGTGACTATTGTTAGATTTTAAAAGCTGAGCTGTAGGACTTTGTGAGAACTCTCATCTTCTGCTCTCAATTGGAAGACTCTTTAAGCCAGTTATTAGTCTCTACTAATTACTACATCCTTGCCCATTGATATTACTTTATAAATATAGTGAAAATCTTATCTCATACTCATTAATATAGAAGTTGTGATTAACACAGTAAGTTAATGAACTTTTCCATAAGAATTCCATAAAAATTCTATATCTCCCCAAATTACCTTTTACAATAAAACTTCTAATATGCTATGTAGAACTTTTATATTCTCAGTTCCAAAAATAAATTCCTATATTGGCCTCAGGACGGATGCTTCCCATAACTGTCATGTTCTTTTGGTTAGAAAATGTCTGGCAGCCAATTGTTAGCTCCTGAATTCCAGTGGACTAGAGGGAGATGTGGTCCTATTTATGGAACATAAATTTAAATTTGTTGTGATATAATGTAAGGGTTTGGTTTGCTTACTGTTTCTCTCTCTCTTTCCCTTTCCCCCTCTCTCTACTTATCTCTCTCCTTTCTTCTCTCCTTCTTCCTTCCAATCTCTTTCTTCTTTTCTGTCTCTGTCTGTCTGTCTGTCTGTCTGTCTGTCTTACAATGGGATTTTTCCCAGGCTTCTGTAAGGAACTTTAATTTTTAAAAAGCAGAACTGAAGGCAGTAGGCATTTGTGTTGTGTAAAAACATCTCTCATTATGCTGTACTTAGCTGACTTTCTGTGCAGTGTATACCAACTGAAAGGTACTTGAAATATGAGCACGTTCTGTCTCATTTGCAGTGCTCATATACCTATAATAAGGTGTAAGGAAAAGCATTCTTAACTAGATTAGAATATTGAGAAGCTGCCAGTTAACACTACTTGTCAAGCTTTGGACATGTATTAGTTAAGTCCATATAATCTTACACACACATACATATAATGAACGTGGATTTTATTTCATGAACTCTAAGTTAATAAGCAGAATAAATCTGTCTACATTTGTTGTATTATATAACAAGTATATAAAATGATTGGCAATTGGCATATAACTATAGAGTGTTTATTAATAGTATATTTTAATGAAAATGCAGGTTACGAACTCTACTAACTACAGCAAGCATCATTAATTTTCTGTTGCAGTGTATTATAAAAATTTAAAGGCTGCAATTAACCTGACTTAAGTGTTTCTTACAAGCCAGCTGTTAATTTATGGATGAAATAATACATTCTCTAAATTATATTTTGATTAGGAGTAAAGATAGCAACTTGACTAAAAAGGAAAATTAAATATGTCATTAATTGCAGAAAGTGTTATTGTATGACTAATCTTTTCAGTTTGAAAGACTTTAGTATTGTGAGTTATAGTAAATCTGATTTAAAAGTTATAGGAGTAATGTGTTCTTTACCCAGCTAAATGGTTAAAATATTTGCAGGCCACGCCATGCGGAAAATTAATATMTTTTTGTGTTTTATTATCTTTCATCTATTTTTATATGTAATATGTCTATTATTCTTCAAAATATCTGAAAAATTCACTCAAAAGTCACAGCTCCCCCTCCATGTGGTAGGAACTGATCAGCATTCATTTGGGTTGTCTGTTTTACAGCAGGTAAACCAGTCCTATTTCTATCGACTCAAGAAGGAAGAAACAATTTAGACAGAAATGAAGAATGTAGGTTGGAGAATGGATAAAGCAACCATGATGGCATTTAATTGCAGAAATAATAATTGATTGATCTTTCTAATAAGAACCTTTCATTTTGTAGTGAAGAACAATGTCCTGAGGAAATATTAGCCTGGATATGGGGCCGTTCCCTTTGCAGGCTGCAGCTGTAGAGTGACCAGGAATTATCTTCTGTCTTTCCAAAGAATGTTATGGATGGGAGCACATGAAATTTTTCTACGAGTTTCTTCTACAATGAATAAGTATATCTTTTTGTAAGGTATTAAATGGTGTGTTGTAAAGTATTAAATGGTGTGTTGTTGGTGTTGGTGTGTGTGTGTGTGTGTGTGTGTGTGTATATGTGTGTGTTTGTATGCATGTATGTGTGTGTGCGTTTGTATGTGTTTGTGTGTATGTGTATGTGTTCTATTAAGGAACATTCTAGATGGTATGAATCTGGTTGAATCATTCTGACAGAATGAACAATTAAATATTCAACATCACCAGTTAAATTTAGTAAGACAGATGCACATAAGGTTTGAATGTTGACCTTTCTGAAAGGAGAAGGATTGTTGGACCAGTTCACTAATCTAGTTTGACATATTACTTTAGAGAGTTTCAGTTTTACTGACTTATAAAAAGGCTGCCATGACCATTGCTCTCTCTCTTAAGGAAAAAAAATGCACCCAAAAATAAAATTGAACTGCAAGGGATCATATACGATTTTCAGTCGCAAAGTAATTTTGTCACGTTACAGTTTATGTAAAGTAAAATCACTGAAGTAACTGGAAAATATTTGCTTTAATTTGTTCTCATGATATTTGATATCATATAATTAAAAGAGAAGCTTAAAAAGAAGAAGAAAAATCTTAATGTTGGAATAGAGAATTGAAATCACTCAGAAAAGTCAAACTTTCTTATGGTTAGACAATAGCAGAAAGGAACTAGTTTCAGTCAGATTTAGAAACAAGCATTGTTAGCCAGCATCTGATGGGTATTGGCTAACCTAAAGTGTATTTTTCTATAATTCAAAATATAATTTAAGGAGTCCCCCTTTTGATATAGAAATAACAAATGTTACTTGATGCAGCTTTGCCTATCTGTTTTATAGAGCTATGAATACATTCTTACTACRCAAAGAGAGCATGGGGGATTGGGATTGTACAAGTTGATCTGGACTGCATGGACAGACACCAAACACAACAAACCTGTTTGACCTGTGGGAAAAGTTAAACTCTCAGAATGATTTTGGCCGTCACTACCATCTATTATTATTTARTAACTGTAGACTGCTGGGTGACATTGATGATATCCATACAAAAGTGATGAATCCCTATCTTTGCAGTATCCTGATAAGAGCGGAAAGTGAATATAGGATTCTTCTCACTTCATACAAGGCAACTGMAGATGGGTGTTAGCTTAGACTAGAGTTAGTTTCTCCTGGAAAAGGGGGACCKGATTARGTATCTAGATCTCCCTGGAGCTGTGTAATTATCCTGTATTGATTTTAATTATCCACAATGCATGAAACTACTGGGCTCCTTTTCCAAAGCCATGACCTTAATGTTCTAGGGTTCTACCCTTTCCCCTGTTAATTCAGCTCCCTTGTCTTTATAGAAAAATTAATGCTTCTGATAAACCTTTAGGAAACACTTGCYGTTTCACACTGAAAAATAAAGAACCTAAATCCTGACAGTAAGATTTAAGTGTAGGAGCTCTGAAAGTTCAGAAGGTGACTTCGATCCCAGGTGTCTGGAAGGCAAGAATATGAGAAGCCACATTGTTTTCAATAACTCATAGTCCACATTTGCATTTAAATGAAATATCYTTTGAAATGCTTTTTTAAAAAATATTCGACATTTCATTTTATGAACTTGGTTTATTTCATTTTAGAGAAACACTCGGTTAAAAGTTTCACACTGGGGCAAGCAATTCAAAAGAGGCGAGTTTTAAGGCTTTCCAGATGGACAAGCTGGCCCTCTGTCTATGGTGTTTGGTAACCGTGTAACAGACRCTTCCCCTGAGGGGCAGGTGCTCGCATGTAACACCCTCATGCAATAAATCCTGAGGAACAAAGGGTAACACTAGCCCAAAATWCTACTCATTTTTTAAACAATTCTTAAGCAGAGTATCTCTGATTTCTGGCAATTTCTAATCTACTAATCGGGTTTGTCCTCATTAGTCTACAAAAGCAGCTGCTGCGTGAACTACACAAAACAGCAGATGTTCCCATAGTGCAACTGTGCTGGCACTTCCTGGACAGCTTAGCTCTCTGCTGTCAACTTACTTCAAATTCATTTTTTTTTAAAATTTATGTAATGAGTAAGTCATGAGTGACAGTCACAGGGCTCAAAATATTTACTTTATCGATGAATTATTCCTTCCCGTAGTCCTGTGTACTTGGTATGCCTACCTATGTGTGAACATGAATGAACAGTTTTCCCTTCCGTTTTTCCTTGCACCTGTGTAAATAGATGGAGGGCCATTATGTCAGATCCTATGTCCATAGAAGCCCAAGGATAAAAGGGGAATTACAGAAGCAATGGAACCCTCCAGAAGCCAATCTGGCGAACTGCTGCTAATTCACACCTTATTGGAAGGTTTCCTTATCACAACAGCCACATTTCTCCATTCTACTCCTCTACAGCTTTATCCTATTAAAGCTAGACCGAAGGGTGAGTCTTCAGACATGGCTTGCTGAGTGCTGGCACGATTAGGAGTTACTCCCTAATGGCTGCTGGAAATCATATGCTCTTTTTGTGCCTTTTAGCACTGCTAAAGGGGAAAAAATGGAAGAAGAAGTTGGAAAAGGGAGGCAAAGAATTGAAATGTCAAGAATTTTGCCACTCTGGGAAAGGAGAAAGAGACTGAAGAAGGAATAAGCAAATTGGGMAGGAGAGGACCTGGCCCCCAAACTTTACATAAATAATTAATTCACCAACAAMTTCTGATGTAACAGTATCACATTAATGAGATAAAATCATGACCTCAGCTGTTCTTGCTAAAATAACTAGAAAAGCACATTAACTACCCCAATTTGCTCCTAAAGAAATGATGATGATGATGATGATGATGATGATGATAATAATAATAATAATAAACGATAATAATAAAAGATATGTAACTTTCAGAAAATTATCTTATTCATTCTTCTTATTGACAATTTTAAAAATGTTTTTCCAATAGTTTTCAGCATTGAAGAAATGCTGAGTTTTAATTAAGATATGGCAATGACCTAAGTCTTTAATCCCAGTACCAGGGAGGCAGAGGCAGGAAGATCTCTATGATTCTGAGSCAGCCCGGTTTACAACGTGCGCTCCAGACTAGCTAGAGTAGCACAGTAAGACCTTGGTTCAAAGAAAAAAAAATCCTCCTCAAATGATTTCATAATTACCACATGTTMCTAGCAAAATGGACCATAAACATCATTTGCTTTTGAATTCTAGTTTGAAGGTAAGCAGCTGGTCACATCAGAATGTGAATATTCCACCGGAGTCACCTGCATCTTCACTCACCTTTTAAGAGCTTTGTAATGTATCCACATCCTTTCCCCAGTTACCATTATGGTTTTGTCATGCAGAAATACTAAAAGTATGACCATTTCAATGACATGGTCTGACAATTCAATGAAACTTTCTGACAATCTCCATGACTGAAGGTATGTACTCATTGTTGTTACTACAATAAATATTTAATATCTACTTGGTGAAAATGAAACGCCATTAGAGTGCCTTCTGTAGAAATAAATTATGAGGAGAGAAAGGTAGTTAGATGATAGATGGCTGGCTGGCTGGCTAGATGGATGGATGAATGGATGGATGGATGATGGGTGGATGGATGGTGGGTGGATAGATGAATGGGTGGATGATGGATAGACAGATTGTGTATATATGTGTATGTGTGTGTGTGTGAGAGAGAGAGAGAGAGAGAGAGAGAGAGAGAGAGAGAGAGAGAGAAAATGAATCTGTAGTCCTTTCTCTTTCTGAATGGCAAATATCACACCCAGAAGGTCCACAGCGAAGGGACCTTGTAAAATAAATTACAACATAATCACAGCACACTAGTGACCAAGGTGACCCCAGCGCTCTCTGTACTTCAGACAGGCTGTGTCCTGCTCCTCAGCCCTTGATCTCTTTCCTGAAAGTGATTGCTATAGGACATTTGTAATTGCAAAATCTTTTCTCCTTTGAAATGTAAATCTTCTCAAAAGCTTCTTCCAGTTTTATAAATCAGAAATGTCTCTTTTTTTTTTTTTTTTTTTTTTTTTTTTTTTTTTTTTTTTTTTTTTTTTTTTAAAAAGATTGTCGCGGGCCCCGGGTTTTTTTTTTTTTTTTTTTTATAAAAAGGGTGGCCTAAGAGCATCCCTTTGAATTGTCACTGTAGAGGAAGGTGGCATGTCTGTCCTGAAATCTCCAGGGGAGRTAGGAATGTGATTTCTACCCTTCTTTGCTCTAAGTTGTAAAACTATGTGCTGCCTTGAAAAGATGAGAAAAGTGTCTTCCTGGCTTTTCCATTCAGGGAGTCCAACTAACAAACCAAGAACACTCTTCCAGTCACGCCTTTAAGAAACTCCTATTGTTGCAGTGGAAGAGACCTGGACTACATTTTAGCCACTCTCTTCTCATGCAATAGCCTTGACTGGGCTGTATTTATTTATTTTTATTAATTAATTTATTTTTTAACATTTCATATTTTATTACCTCCAGCCCTGTCCACCCTTTGACTGTTCCACATCCCATACCTTCTCTCCCATCCCTATCCCGTGGCTGAACCTCCCAACCTCACACCGACCTCTAAACTCCCTGGGGCCTCCAGTCTCTTGAGGGTTAGTTGCATCATCTCTGAATGAACACAGACTTGGCAGTCCTTTGCTGTATGTGTATTGGGGGCCTCATGTCAGCTGGTGTGTGCTGCCTGGTTGGTGGTCCAGTGTTTGAGAGATCTTGGGGGACCCAATTAAATGAGACWGCTGGTCCTCCTACAAGACTGCCCTTCTCTTCAGCTTCTTTCACTCTTCYCYAATTCAACARCAGAGGTCAGCTGCTTCTCTCTGAGAGGAGGTCCCAAGTCCTGACACTATTACTGAGGCTATGGAGTGCTCACAAAAAGGGACCGAGTATGCCCACACTCCAGAAGACCCAACAAGCAGCTGAAAGAGTCAGATGCAGATATTTGCACCTAATCAATGGACAGAAGCAGCTGATCCCTGTGGTTGAATCTGGGCTGTATTATTTACACAAAGTTGTCAAAATGGGTTAAGTTCAGAGAAAATTATCCATATGAAATCATAATAATACACTTTTTTTTTTGAGACAGGGTTTCTCTGTTTAGAGCTGGCTGTCCTGGAACTCACTCTGTAGACCAGGCTKGCCTACAGAAATCCACCTGTCTCTGCCTCCCAGGTGCTGGGATTAAAAGTGCRCGCCACGACTGCTCGGCAAGAATATACTTTAAATCACTTAGTAAGCCTAAGAACTGGCGTTGTAAGGATAGATTAGAGTTATATACACCTAATACTCTTCCTAATCTATCCAGAAAATAATAAGCATTGATATATTCAAGGTGAGAGTAATATYAATAGCTGTTCAAAAGTTATACTTATCTATAGAATGGTTAAAAAAAAGTATAAAATACTTGGTTTCCTTTGCCAAGTATGTAGTTGTRAGTAAAGCAGTCATCAGTGAACTTCCGACTCCCAAGAGCTCACAAAATCATTGTTCATGTTACCAGGAAACAGGTAAGCCTAAGTCAACCACAAGTGCTACAGATGAGGAGTGGGCACACTATCAAGCAAACAGGACCACACAGGATTGATCTTTCAGCCACTTATCAAGTTGTGGTTACTAAGGTAGTAGTCCTCAACCTTCCTCATGMTGTGACCTTTTTATACAGCTCCTCACATTGTGGTGAYCTCCAACCATAAATTTATTTCCTTGCTAATTCATAACTATAATTTTGCTATTGCTATGAATCATAAATATCTGATAGGCAGGATATTTGCTAGGTGAACCTTGTGGGGATCACATCCCATAGGTTGTGAGCCACTGCACTAAGGTGACGACAAAGAAGTCTCTCTCTCTCTCTCTCTCTCTCTCTCTCTCTCTCTCTCTC
>BDUI01000990.1:96907-111167 GCA_002335545.1 Apodemus speciosus
TTTTAATAGCTGAGTAGTACTCCATTGTGTAAATGTACAACATTTTCTGTATCCATTCCTCTGTTGAGGGACATCTGGGTTCTTTCTAGCTTCTGGCTATTATAAATAAGACTGCTATGAACATAGTGGAATATGTGTCCTTATTACATGTTGGATCATCTTCTGGGTATATGCCCAGGAGTGRTATAMTATGTCCAATTTTCTGAGGAACCACCAACCAAAGAGAGACCCAYRGCTCCAGCTATATATKTAGMAGAGGATGGCCTTTTCAAACATCAATGAGAGAAGGGGCCACTGGCCCTGTTAAGGCTCAATGCCCCAGTGTAGGGGAATGCCAGGACAGGAAAGTTGTGGGGGGAGGTGTTGGTAAGCAGAGGGAGGAGGGTATGAAATAGGGGGTTGTTGGAGGGGTAATAAGGAAAAAGGAYAACATTTGAAATGTATATAAAGCAAATATCTAATTAAAAAAATTAGTCTCTTCACACTTAATGTGACTGTATTTTTTTTTTACCACCATTATAAACACTAAGAAAAGTTGACGTTCCATGAAGAAAAACTACGTAGGAGGTCATAGCCCTTCCACCTCTGCGGAAGATGCATCTGAGCTTCACATGACTCATTATATGGTCTGGCTTCAATTATATGGTCTGGCTTCAATTGATGTAGAGCATAACCTGAAACCATAGCATCATTAGATATGTTCAATAGATTAAGTTCTCGCTCTATTGTTGAACTATATTTAACTGTCGGTTGTTCCCTAGCCTGCAGCTACTGTTATATGGACTAGTATGTGTATAAAATAAATGGATAGTCTCAGACAATATCAACCTGCTTTTTGCCATTATTAATATGTGAATGTAACTTCGACCTGGACACGCCTTTTTCCAATCTAATGGTTATTTCTGAACATTACAGCTATTCCTAGAAGAGCTCACTGGCATTTGCTCTATTTATTCTCTACATTTTAACTCTTTTGTTGACTCTGTTAAATTTTCTTCAATTAGTCTTCTCTCTATTTCTAGAACTAAACCCCTTTTACATTGTTTAAACATGTACTCCAATATATTCTAATTATATCTTTGCCTCAAATTTTAACATTAATTTCAATGTGAGTTTTTAATGGTAATTAATTTTCATCGAAAATAATAACTACATATTTAAAGCTGCATTTTGGCTTTATTTTTTGGAAGCATATTTTCTTTAACTTTATTTTCATGCAATATATTTTTGTCACATTTTTACCTCCCTCCAACTCCTCCCTGAGGTTCTGCATGTTCATGATCCTTCTTTGTGGAAGGATGCAAGGTAGAATGATTCAACTGAGTTAGTTAACATGTCTGTCACCTCATGGAAACTTTGTAGTCTTGAATCCATTTCTTCCCCTGTTGATCTCATAGAAACACCAGGTTTTATTGGTCTTTGCTTTTACTTGTATTCTGCACTATTTAGGAGTCTACAAGTTGTATCCATATTAGTACTAAGTGTATCTTGTTCAATATCCTTATGATATTATGAATATTATTATGGTATAAGGCTCTTCTCTAGTTATACTCTTGAATTTTCTGAATCAAAGAGGTAATAACACATTTATAAGTAATCCAACCATTACATACATTGTCAAGTTAATTACAAATAAAACTAAAAAAAATTTCAATATTTCACAAAATTTTTGCTTAAACTTTTTACTTGCATAAATTTTTCTAATTCATTATCATTATTAGTTCAGGAAGACAATAAGGCTACACGTAAATTCCCATACTTTTGTTTCTTTCTTAGCTAATAATCTTAACTTTCACCTTAAAACTCCCTTGTAGCTTGTAGGCAGAGAAAACCACTCTTGGAGTAGAATGGTCTTAGAGGAGTATTGACACTGTACATGGTATCAATGGTTCCTCTCTGTTGGTTCCATAGATGGATGAGACAACAGTGCCATATTGAAGCTCTGATATTCAGATTACACAGCCAAAATGACATTAGTCATTTAATTGATAAAATATGATTATTAACAGTTTACTGTAAATTATACAGAAAGTACAGGTCTTAATAGTATCTTTTGAAGTTTCTTTACATAAGTGGGATGTTGAGCAATGATCTTATTAAATTAAGAAATGTTGGGTATATTAATTTTTTTAAATTATTCTAGGGGCAAGGAAATATTAGGAATATATATAAAGTTATCTGTACTCTTCACCATACCAGCTTTTATAAATATTAAATGTGTGCATTGCTTTGTGTTCAAAAGTAAAACATTACATAATATCTTACATAAATTCCTCTCAACTAAATGAGTCAAATATTTACACTTTAAAATGGAGTAATAGTTACTAACGAGATCAGTTCAGAGGTGAAAATGTCCAAAATTCTATTATTGTTGCAAATTACATTTTCCTAAGTTACCACTTCTCATCTTACAACAGAATATATTTCTTACTGTGAGCCAATTAGAATAATTTACTCAGATTCAAGTGTGCATTTTCTACCCCAGGCAGATGAAATGTCGAAATACTTAAAAAATAAGATATGTAGTGAACCACTGATTTTATTCTAATGGATCTACGATGAATAACTTTAGACTAAATGGAAATGCAAATAGAAGCATCCTGCTGAAGATGGATGACAGCATTTTCATTTTTCATGATAAATTTGAAAATTAAAAGAGAGAAAAGTTAGATTACTGGGGACCATAAAATATCCTGATACCTACTAAAGACAAATAAATGTGACAATCCCAGCTTACAAATGAAGCAATGCTAACATGATAAGACATATTTCAGTTCTGAGATATTGACTAGAGAAGGTCTACTTCACTGCTTTGTTTTGAAAGGCAAGACTTCAGAAGTATGGAAGTTAGGTAAGAACTATTGATAAGCAAGAATAAAATAGTAGTCTTTGTATAATTAATATATATTTAAAATCTATGTATGCATGAATAGGCATTTTCTAAGAGACATATTTGTAGATGCATACAACTGCTGATTTAATTCATGCTTCCATAAGATCTAGGATACAAATATGTTTTGAAATGCTATTTAAGAATATAAAAAGTAATCTACAAGAGAATGATCCAATCTCTTGCCATGTTGGTGACAACAAGTTTAGCTGATTTCTTATCTTCATACACAACCATCTTGATTTGCTGTGCATGAATGTGTAGCATTTAAAATTACTTTCTCTTATTTCAGAATATTAAATATGAGCAGCATACTTTTCCTTTTAGTTTCTTCTTAGTTATGAGATTGTAATAAAATTAAATGTGTCCTAAAATTTTTTATGAAACCCCAAACTTTAATGTATGATCATAAAATGCAAAATGCATTTTATTAAGAATATATATATATATATTCATGCAATGTAAAAATAAGTCAAATTTGATTCAAAAACTTTATTGCAAACATTTAACCAGGAAAGGGATCTATTCTGATTCATTTATCATTATAACTAGTGAACCACACATATTAGAATCACTAGTTACTATGCTCAAAGACTTCATGAGGAAAATACAATAATATTAGATAGTTCCAGAAACAAGGCTTTGACTTAGAGGAATGCATTTAAAATAAAATCGATTCTCATGCTAAAATGCATTCTTTTTTGTTTCCAGTGTGAGCATGACTTAATCTAGGAGCCTGATCTTCTTGAATTTGTTAAGCATGTAATCTGCTCATCTTTTCAGACATGCCCGAGGAGTCTTTGTTTCATTCCAATGGAACAATTATAACTTTCCTACAGAATTATATCTGTTTGTTCAGGTGAAAAACAGCATTGAAGTGAGACCTGACCCTGGTGTGTTTTCTACATTATTCTCATGATAACATTATGCTTGTAATTGCMTTTCTTTAAGGAATAAAACTGGCCACTGGCTCAAACCTGGGAAAGAAAATACAGTATTATTTTGTGAACAACTGTGAGAAAGTTTCAGATATTTCAGTCCTTATAGCACTCTCAAAGAAGCAGGCTGGGAGGGTGGGTGGGAGAGAGGGTTTTCACAGGGGAAACCAAGAAGGGGGATAACATTTGAAATGAAAGCAAATAATACAACCAATAACAAATTAATGAAAATTTAAGATACCAATATGTAAAGAGAGTTTCTGCAATATTAACCTTATGATCAGCTTCCCAGAAGTGAGAAATGGGTATGAAATATTCAGCAGCTGTTAATCTAAAGACAGATAAAGCAATATTACCAGATAAATAGATTAACTGGATGTTTAAGAGCTTAATGCATCTAAATGTTCACAATCTCACATACTCCTTAAAGAAGCACCAGATAAAGGAGGGAAAAGACTATCTGGCCAGTAAGTTGTTGTATAATTCTAAGTATGAAAATGTTGACACTTAATACACTTAAGGAAAAAATATTGTCAAACCCAAGGGATAGGAGCTCGACATAAACATTTAAAATAAAAGCATTGAGTAACAAAGTTACTCAAATGAGTCACCCAGTCAGCATGTCAGAGCAAATTCAGTTGGCTTTAGTATTATGTGGATTCTTGAAAACATGACTAATCCTTAGTCAGAAGTTAAGTGTCCTTTAAGTAAATATTTGATTCTAACATTTAGGGTTTCTTTTTTGAATTCTTGGATTAAAAATTGAGACCAAAACTGGAGGAATAACTTGGTGGGCAAACTGCTTATTCTATAAATCTGGAGGACCCAAGGTGAAGTCTCCAGACCTCATGTAAAGCATACATCTGTAAGCTTAATGCTCCTACAGGGAGAAGGGAGACAGAGGAAAGAGAATCCCAGGAAGCAGTGGTGACAACACAGCTTTTCCCAGAGAACTGAAGGCAGTTACCAATATCCATAGCTTTCTCTGATTTCCATAAGTGTGTCCAAACTTGTGTACACTTCCCTTCTCTCTGTCTCTTTTTTTACTCCTCTGACTCCACCCTCTGTCTCTCTCCTCTCCCTGACCCCTTATTTCTCCCCCTCCCTCCTTCTCTCCTTCTGACCATTTCCTTCCTCTCTACCTACCTCTTCTTCTCTGTCTTTCCCACCCCCACACAGAGATTTTGAAGTTTTTTAATTGCTGTGAGACACACAAGTAAATATATGTGTCATGTATAACAAGAGCAGGCTTTGATATTTGAAATTTCAGAGAAGGGAGCTATGAAACTAAGAGAAGATGAAGAGAGAAGGAACTCCAACATGAGGGTAGAAGGCAGCGCATAGTGTGGTACCTGCTCGGGATATGAAAGACATTATTGGGACAACTCATGAAATCTAATAAGATCTGTGGATTAGATAATAGTATTATGACTAGTCAATGTTAATTTCAGATTTATATAAGACAATGTCTTTATTTTTAGGAAACATACACCTAAGTGTGTAGTAAAGGAAGGTAAAAATCGTATCTGCATCCTACTTTTAATTGATCCAGGAAAATAGTGAACCACACACATATATTCACACTCCTCACAGAAATATTAATATTTGGGGAGTCTAAATAAAGTATACATTGGTATTCTTTGCACAACTCTCTCACCTGAAATTATCTTAAGATTAAAAGGTTGACAAGGCCCAGTGTGGTGGTGAACACTATTAATGAATTCAAGGGCAGCAATTGCAAGTTCCAGTTTAGCAAGTGTAAACACAGCAAGACCCTATCTCAAAAGAAAATAAGCAAACAAAACAAAAATCAAATATAAAAGTGTTTAACAAGAAAGCTTTATGATATAATTCTATGATTAAAAGTGAAGGGTATGCCAGCTTCAGGCATGGAAATGTAAGACCTACAGGAGATTTTGAGAGTAGGTTGGCTTTAACATCTAAATCTTCAGTTACTTCTTTTTTATATGTTGCCAGATACATCATCAGAAAATGGTCTATGTCATTCTTTGATGCTGCCTATGTCAGCGAATAAAAACATGAATATTTTTCCCATATAGAATCTTAGAGCATTGAAGCAATCTTGTACACTTATTTGACGTGCTAAAATTCTTCATTAAGATATAGCGTCCTTTGAAATATTAAAGYAGTAGTAGTTTTAATTTGCATTTCCCTGATGGCTAAGCAATTCTTTAAACAAATTCTTCGCCATTTGTAGTTCTCTCTTTTAAGTGTGATATTTCATTCCATACCTCATTTTAAAAGTGGATTGCTTGTTTCTTCAGGCTTAGTTGTTTGTGTTCTTCGAATGTTACAGATACTAGCACTCTTTAAGACATATATTTGCACAGAGAGGAAGGTGGGCACTAAATCCCACCCCTAGCTGGGGGAATGGCTGCCTCCAGAGGAGAATGAGGCAATCTCCTTCTGGGTTTGATCTCTGCTACTTTGACTATGCTCTCTCTAGTGGGTGGCCATATATTTACAAATATATGGGCAGCACAAACTAGAATTGATGACTTAAAAAATAGAAAGCAAAGTTCAAAAAGAGGAAAACATAGTTAAGTGAGTTGGTGGGGCTGGGAGAAACTGGGGAAGGGTGGATGTGATCAAAACATATGGTATGGCACTCACAGTGATGCTGAAACAATAAACATCAAACCAAAACATTGTAAAACAAGTTACTACAATTTAAACATCGGTTCTTCTGTCACACTGACTAACAATTATGTACTCAAAAGAACATTTTCTGACTTGCTGTTACACAGGACTGTGTAGATAGGGACGATCAAGGTCTGTTTGACCCTGCTGCCTCAGACACCAGATGGTGACAACAATGAGAAGATTGTCCTTTGCTTCTGTCTACGACTGTATGCCCAAAGCTAAAGAATTCCTCTATTCTGCTTCTCCCAGAGATAGCTCATTGAGCTGGTTATGAGAATGAACTTGAGATTGTCTGGATTCAAGTTGAGACTGGATCACTTCCTAGCTAACTGAGTAGTCACCAAACAAGTAACTTCACAGTTCTTTTACTTGGATTTCTTCATCTGTTAAGTAGTTATCATCATTATGGGGTTTCAAGGGGGAATACACGATTTTAGGAAAAGAATTTAGAAAGGTTGAAGCTCACGACTCACCGAGCAAATCTTGGGCATATTGGTAGATTTTTTATGTTTGAAATTAAACATTTTTCTTGGCATCCTTCAGATCACCATTGAGGATGAAATATATCAGAGATCTGGTTGAACTAAATGTATTTGAAATCACCTTCAGTAGAAACTCTATGGTCTCCTAATATGAGTTGAATCATTATTCTGCCATGAAACAACTTTGAAACAATTGGTGTTCACAATTAGTAAAATTCATTTACATATATATCCTTAATACAGTATATGTGTATATATATACACATTATTTGCAAAATTATATATATATACACATATATATATATAATTTTGCAAATAATACATGTTTCTTAGAACTAAATAACGTCTTTATTAATAACTTCATTCCTTTAAATAATTAAAATTGTTTTTGTAATTCAGTATAATGCATAACATCATATCTAAAAGATATGGTGTTTATTGGTTCAAATAAAGATAAAAGCCAATAGAACCAAGATTTCTGTCCTTAATGATTTCCCTATATGGACATCTGTTCATTTGTGGAATATTAGGAGAGTATATTAAGGTAGTTAATGGATGAGATTAATTATTTATAATCACACTGTACAATTGAGTGAACATTTGGCTTATTTCCATGCMATCTTATGTTATTATGATCCTAAGTATTTTTGAAATCATACTACTAACTAAGATGGTTGCTTCAACCTCAAAATAAAATGATGATTCAGAGAAGAAAGTATATAATATATCCGAGGTATAGTGATTAAAAACATAGTCAGACTACTAAAGATGGAATTTAGAATCTTATTTACAAAGCATATGGCCTTGTACAAATTAGGTAATCTATTTAAGCTTTGATCTACTAATCATCAAAAATCCATTATTATCAGCAACATATAATACAGACTTGAATCAGATGATGTGGGTAAGAGCAAAAGTCACAGGAAACATAAAGAAAATGGAAAGGAATTAATTTCAACAGAATAGATCATAATAAGGCTTTGAATTGGCAACTGAGACTTCAATGGCATGGAAGTAATAACAATATTTAAAAACTATTCCATCTTTCTTTATGAAAAAATCTTTAACGTTGTTATGCATATTTTAAATAAAATTTCTTACTTGGAACTATCTTGGTCTTAAACGTTAATAAAATCCACATATGAGTTGAAACATTTTTGCTTCTTAAATGCCACTAGAGTAAATTCAAAATGCAAAAGTCACTATAACGTTCTTTAGCATGTGTCAGAGTTCATAAAAGAAAAGTGCCAAACATTAATAGCTACAACTTCCTTTGTGGTCTAGCAGACCAGCTCATGAAAGTGACTGGTATACTTTCAATCAGTGTTCTTTCTCTGGAAAGATATCATTACATTATTAATCTAATTATGCACTTGCATGATTTAAACTTAGTTTTCACCTTTCTTTGCAGTCTATTAGTAGCAAGCAGACAGATTCCTGCATACCACGTAAACTGGAATATAAATCTGGTTGCATCGAACTTACACTTTCCTACACTTCTCTCTAAACACAACCAAGCCATCCTCAGATTCTGAGTGCTCTTGAATGGCCACTAATGCATCCTTTTCTGGATCTAGCTCCCCAAAGGTGCTCTTTGCTGTTTGCATCCTAGAAAGCATACCTTCCTACCTGTCCTAACTGCTGTCCCAAAAGTAAATCCTTTTAAGTATCTCTGTTTTCTGTGGGATGTTTGTAGGGAACCTGTGTACAGACTAAAATTACAAAGCAACCAGAAGTCATCAACAAGTCTATCATAAAGCAATATACCCTTAGGGTATCTGTCTTGTAATTCTCATCTGTTCCTTTATTCCTATTCCTATCTCAATTTCTCTCTAACATCATTTTTGTATTTTAAAAATTAAATACTGGTATGTACATGGCATTAATGCCTGATTTTTACAAGCATTTCTCATGAAGATATTTAATTATTTTTAGCATTGCCACACGAGTGCATACTTAATGTTTCCTGCTATGAATTTTTCTACAATTAATGCTACAAATGTTCACCATTTGGGCTGCTTGCATTTTTGTAGCCTCAGTTAATGGTTTTAGGCAAAATATACTTTCTCTTAAATTTGGACCCAGATTGTCTTAGTCTCCATTGTTTTATCTTGGTTTTGTCTATGTGAGGTTCTGCTGAGCCCCATATGAGTAAAGCATCTATAGTGATCAGTTGTACTGTTCAGCAATGCTTTCAAACTAGCCAGTTCACCTTTTTCTCTGCATACCAAGAGTTGCAGCATTCTGATTTGAAAAGGAACCAGTAGGTAACTAGCTCATATGCCCGAAGGGCAGCTCTCCCATCCCAGAGTCTGTATCTTTTAATTCCCTCAATCAGTCAACTCTGCCCAGAAAAAAGCAAATTACACATGCATGCTGCAAGAGCTAATGCTGGCATGGGACCGACAGGGATGAGCCTTTTGGCAGATGACCTGCTTGGGATGGAAAGAGAAAGGCTGGTCTCACATCACTGCTTCCCCAGAGGGACCAAACACATCCAAACACGGAGAGTGCACACTGCCTTCCAGCGCAGTCCTAAGAAAAATGGTATCTGCTCTTCTCCCCTTCATGAGAAATGCTTATAAAAATCAGGAATTAATGCAACGCACAATGGACAATGAGTGAGTTTAATCTTTTTTTCAACTTGTTAGCAGGCATAACAAAATAACCTGAAAAAGAATCCCAGCATCATTTAATAGATGTTTAGTATTACAGAGACTAGTGTGCTGTTTAAAGTAAAAACCAATGCCGCTGTTATTTGGTTATTTCTAAAGTATTTTATTTTACATACTTTACATGTACCGATGTGAAAGTATAAACCTCAGCAACAACTTAAAAACATTTTATCAATAGATGGGATTTATATTCCTAAAAGATTCCTTTCAAAAGTGAATCCTCCTTTTCCTCTGTTCCGTAATAAATGCTTGAGTTCTATTCCAGTGTCCAGTTCCAATCATGTTTAAATTTATAACAAACCAAGCTTATGAAACAATTATAACCTAATAACGGTAAGCTAATGCAATCAAACGGGAACGGTGGTACCTGTGGGTGGGGGACGTGGACCGTTTTGTTAATATATTCTCAGGAATGAGATTATACAAGGAGAGTGCGTTCTTTATCCTGTGATGTTCAGAATAACTTGGTGGCCCTGGAGTCACCTTTGGGTGCAGAGACTAATTAGGATACGTTCAGAAGACAGGGTGCTAAGGAATCAAAGTTATGACTCATGGAACGCTGCCTAGAGCAGACCTGCAAGATGAATCTAGCTGTCTTCAAACACTCGAAGGGTTGTTGAGTGGAATAGAACTGGCTCTTTATAGCCGCAAGGGAAGGAGCCAGAGATGGAAATGAGAGGAAACAGTAAGACAGTTCAACTCAACATAAGAAAATATCTCTAGTCAAGGACAAGCAGATGCTTTGAACACTTATATCAGGACTGAAATTGTCTTTTTACATCTTAAACAGAAATGCATATGTGGGAGCTGCAGGTCTCTACTTCTTGATTTGGTTGTGAAGTTAAGACTGCTCCAAACAATCCCTAGAAACCAAAGGCACTTAGGTATTTAACACTAGAGCTTGAGTATTAAATAATAAATGCAGTTTTTGACAGAGATAGCTTTCTAAGTGTTAAGGCAGGGTAGGGGGTGGTGATAGCTCCTATAATTATAACCAAGGCCCCATATGATAGAGAACTCTTCAGATATTTCATATGTGCATGACACTGAAGATGACAGATGGACAAATTGTAAATAAGCAAAGTGCATTTTGTTGGCAGAAAATAGGTGAGAAGGGCAGAGGATTTATCTGAGGTAAACTTTGGGGGTAAAAGTGAGAAATGTATCACAGGAAGGAAGATTGGTTTTATTATTGCATCTTTGCTATGCGGAAAGACTTGTATGAAAATTATAAATTAAATATGTAAATTTAAATAGTAAAATAAATTATAGTTTAAATATTTTAACTCATATGTTTAAAATAAATTTAAATAAAATTCTTATATGAAACTCCATATTAAAAATTTAAAACAGATTAAAATATATTTAATACAAACAAATTTATATTAAATTTCTTGAAGTTACATTAAAGTTCTTGCTTATCTAAGGGCTGCAGGTTTTATTAAGGTACTAATATCTTAAACAGAAAACCATATGGTAGGTTAATTAATTTATTAAATTTAATTTAAAGAAAAGTAAATTATAACTGAGCCGATGGGTTCTATACCAGGATTTCCGAAACAGTCTGGAAGACTCAACAAGAACATTTGACTACTTTACATTTTCAAGACCAACCAAGGAAACCTAAATCCTCCACAGGGGTTTGATTGCTTGTAGGGTCCCATCATTTCTGGCCTGTCCTATTAGTTAGTTAAAGAACAACTAGGTTTCATTTAGACAACGAGACATCTGATTAACGTCTAGAATTACACTCCTCCTAAGCCGCAGCAGCAAACAGCAATGCTTTAGATGAATATTTAAAAATAGATCAGTTTCTATCTTTGTGCGTTTGGGAATGTTAATAAACACAGAATTTGAGATGCACAGGCTCCTAATATAGAATCCAAGCAGAGAAGAAAGGCTTTAGAACTCTCACTGACAAAACCGCTTTCTCATAAGAAATGGTCTTCCTAAAAATATCTATGATAGCGAAGAGAGTCAATGTAAAACAGTGTAAATGTAGCTGTAAAAAAAGATGTTTTAAAATTGTAGACAGAATATACAGGAAGAAAAGAAATATTTTAAGCTTATTTAGGAAAAGTGTGCTGTGGTTCCAATAAGAAAGAAACAATAGGAGGGAAAGAGGCATTACATACAATTATAAACGGAGTAATGAAACAAGGCAGAACTTGGGATGAGAGCTTTCTATACATTGACATGACCATAAATTATCACGGAACAGGAGAGATTAACACAGCTCCAGTAGATAATATTTAATTTTATTGCAACTTTTTTTCTTTTGTGTTCCCATTTTCTCCTCATCCTATTTCAAGTCTTTATCATGAAGGCCAGATCTTATCCTGTGGTTTTCTAACCATGAAGTGTATCATATTTGCCCGGTAGATCTTATAAGTCACCTCTGGAGCCAGCACGTCTCATACACCCCCAGTCAGCCTTTGCAGAGGAACCTGGACCTTTCAGTTTAAGAATATCTGCACATGCGCTTCTTAACAGCAAAGTATTAGCCTGTTACTCGTGAAGAAGCTATGCTCGGCCAGCAGAATCTACAGCTGCCTTCTCATCTACGTCCCTCCAGTTTCCATTTCTGTCTCTCTCACAAACATCTCTGCTATCACCATCCTAGTTTCAAGACCACAACAGTTGGCCTTTGATATACAACCCCCCAAAAAATTTACTCGTTATATTTCGAGGTGAAGTTCCAACCACTTTATCCATGATGCCCATTCCTACTTCATTACTGTCTACCAGTTAATAATTTTCACTTTTCTATCATAATTAGCTGTGCATGTATAACGAACTGAGGACACTCACGTAATTATATATATATATTGCAAAATAGATAATTGCATAGATAAAATCGATTCAAATTAAGACAAAATGTTTTTGAGTCACATAAATATGTCTATTTTTTCTTTTGTGCTGTATGCTGAACTGAAGGTTAAGTTCACAGTTTATATCACAGGGCTACAAGAATTTCTAATACTGAAAATGCCTGTTGCATGTAACGTTAAACAGGCATCAGGAGTGTAGGAACCCATTATCCATGTTAGACTATCCTCAGAGCTGTGATTCACATGCCTACTTGAACTTATATAAATGAGGACCCTAAAGTAGAAGCATATATAATACGTATGTCAATAAAAGAAAAAAATTATGGTATAATTTGTTGCTGTTAAAATAGGCTTAACTTATTAGATTCTCTGTGGCTAGGGGCCTTGAAAGCAGGTGGCATGGAGATCATTTCAGCTACCAGCACAGAACTGAGGGGCACGCTGGAAATTCACCTTCCTTTCCCTGTATTTCTAGTCCCCAGTTTGCATCTCACTCTCAGTATTAGGTTAACCTTCCCCCTGTCTAATAATTCAAGTGCATCTTCACTGTTATTTATTTTCCTCCAGTATAAAAGATGCACAATCATGTTTCAGATGTATCTGAAAATCCTCAAATTTTGCCAATTAGTGAAATTAATAGGTAACAACAGCAGCAGTAGCAACAACGACAACGACAATGACAACAACAACAACCGAAAATTAATGCCAGCTTTCTGGCTCAAATAAATCACATTGAGTGTCTGTGGTGGTTTGAATAAGCTTGGCCCAGGGAGAGGCCCAGGAGGTGTGGCCCTGTTGGAGTAGGTGTGGCCTTGATAGAGTTGGCCTGGCCTTGGAGTAGGTGTGGCCTTGTTGGAGGAAGTGTGTCATTGTAGGAGTGGCTTTGGGGTCCTCCTCCTAGATGGGTGGGAGACAGTCAGTTCTCTCCTGTTTGCCTTTAGAACAAAAGGTAGARCTCTCAGCTCCTTCTCCAGYACCATGTCGGCCTGGAYGCTGTCGTGCTTCCTGACTTGATGTTCTGTAAGCCAGCCCCAGTTAAATGTTGTCCTTTATAAGAGTTGCCTTGGTCATGGTGTCTGTTCACAGCCATGGAAACCCTAACTAAGACAATATCTTAAAAGAATGACCTTGTTGACAGGATCTGYGGTTAGTATTTTAGAAATGATGAATCTAAAATTAAATCAACAGAGTTTCCCAAAGCAAACCCAATTCCATGTCCTTTGAAGTCTGCCTGGTTTTCTCAAACATATTTRAAGTTTTATGGGACTTATAGAGACTAAATAAATAATTTGGACAGGGAAAATAATTTCACCATTCTAAAACTTCTGAGTATATATGACTGGCGATACACAAGACTGCATTGCTTGTCAACTACACTCATGCTTAATAGACTTCAATTACTTGGAGTTTAAGCATCTTCTATATARGTCTACAYACACTTGGATCCTACCTGTATCCTGTGTGGTGGACAATAATGATCATTCTGCTATTACAGAGTTCCCTTTTAAAATGACTTTCATTTAAGTTTATTTTCTGACTCCCAGTTCACTATATTTTTCTTTAGCACCTCTCCAGTTTTGGTTTCTAGACTTTGAGAACACTTCCTTCACCACAGCACTTGTTACTTTTTCCTTTATAAAATGTATATTTAGTCATTACACTAAACAGTGTCTCTTTYCTTTAGACACCCACTGAGCCTCTACATTAATTTCCTCTCAACTTTGACTTCTCCAAGGTGCTGTGCTTGCCACGTCATAACCTCACACTCCACACTCTGTTT
>BDUI01000991.1:43639-60090 GCA_002335545.1 Apodemus speciosus
AGTATGAACTGGAAGGTAGCAGGGTCCAGGTTCCTGGGAGAACAGCGGAAACTGGAGACTGTCCCGAGGGCTCGAGGCCCCTCTTGCTTCTGGTACGTGCTGATCAGGACGCCTGTGCTCTGCTCTGCAGTGCTCTGCTCTGCTTCAGTCTTGGTGCGGATTGTTAGATCAGGCTGCAGACTTTTTCCAGACACGGAGGAGGTTGTGGCTTGTTTTTGGAGTGGCCTCATATGTCTGGGAAGTCGGCAGCCCTGGAATGGAACCTACTATTGGGATTCTGCTAACTGGCCATATTACCAAACTGCCTTCTAAATGTTTGTGCTTTTACTTAAAGGCCCGAGAGCCTCTCAGCCTTGGCTGGAGAAGCTTTTATTTGTACAAGCGCTTAGGTCGACGCCCCACCCATGGAGGGTTCAAGACCGACTCCTCACAGGATTGTAGGGAGAACCCACCTGCACCATCTCAGCCGTGGCCATTCAAATGCGAGGGGCAGTTCAGGTCAGAATGGATTCTCTGAGAGAGTTCCAGGTGGGGCGCTCCCRTCCACTAGCACATGAGGCCACACCCTTTGTTTGGCATTACTGGTTGACTTATGGGCCCTCAAAGTCACATCTTAAAATCTTTTTTGCTAGGAGCTCAGAATATTTTATTTGGACAYGAGCTGAGACCAAATGAGGTCATCATGCTAAGCCACAGACTCTGCCTGTCTCCTGATAAACCAGAGGGGAAGGTGAATTACCAGAGAATATAGACACAAGCACAAACACTCAACAACAATAGTCACTGCACATGGAGACTGAGGTTACGCTACACAACCAGAGGGACCGTCAACAGGTAAGAGAAAGGTTGAGTAAGGTCCTCCCTCAGAGGCACCCAAACTGCAGCCCCTGGAAATGTGGGCTGTGCCGCAGGCAGTGCTTCCTGTGGGTAGGACAGCCCTGACGCATTTGATCCTGTTCAGCTCTAGATGTTGCAAGCCAGGCTGGCAGTGATACGGGTCAACAGCAGGGCTGTTAGGGCGCATCTGTGGGGAGAGGAGGCTGCCGGCTGTACTCACAGGATGCTGGGCCCCGTGGCCCCCTGGAAGGCTCCACTGTGCATCTTCTCCAGGTGGATGTTTTCTTTCAGCTCCCTGTGAGGAAAAACAGTTTCCTTAGTCACGCCTGCACTCCACGCCAACCTTCACAGTCGTGTGTGCACACACCCAAACTGTGGAACTGCTAGTGCGTGCATTTGGCTTCACCTAGTCTGTGTCCTTTCCTGTCACTTGGTGAGACCCTTTGTCCCACGATTTGATGGACTCAGTCTCTCCTGTCAGATGTGTGAGAACTTGCTACCAGGCAGTTTGGGGAGGATTCACTGCTCCTCAGCACGCCCAAGGCCACTGGGTTAAAGTGCAGTGAGCTCCTTATCATCGTCCTGAGTTTTTGTGACCTTGGAGGCCTCAGAATTCGTCAAAAGCCACTAACCAAACAAAGAGTAAGGCTTCCAAGTGGTTCTTCCCACAGTGTAATCGGGTTCCTTTGCGATGTGAGTTCTCAGGGGTCCACACAGGGAGCAGCCACAGCCTGTGTCTAGGTGGCTGAAGTCCCAAGGGACTTCATTCAGGCCCTGTCTCTGTGGGAAGATCCCAGAATCCTTGTTCTGCTCCTCCAATTTGTACCCTTTCTCTTAAGAAAAGAACACTCCTAATTTCCTCCTGTGTTATCTAAGCCTTCTTTCTTTGACCCTCACATTCTCAAAGTTCTGAAAAGCTCCATTTGCAGCCCGTCTGAGCACATCTCCTCAGTGGCCGGTCCTCTTGCTGGCTTCTGCCTGGGACACATTTTCCTTCTACTTTTGTTTATCCACATCAGACTGACTCAAAGCCTGCACCCCCACTCCCCACTGTTACTTAACACTTTCCCTGCCTCTGAAATCCAGGAGGACTTGCTTGCTCTCCGGCCAAGCATAGCACACGGCTTCTGTTTGAGTTACCCTCATGCACAGTTCACATACCATTTGGAATTGCCCTCAGCTGTGCTGTGAATCCCTGCCGGTCAAGCCTGCAGCTTACCCATTCTCATCTCTGCTGGAATATAGCATGCCCCCTTCAGCAGAGCTGTGGTTTGTTGCATGACTAATGGAAGGGTGCATCTGAGCRTGGACCCGGGTGGCTGTGATGCTCCTCCCTTATTAATGAACTCTTTATGCAACTGTCAAGTGAACAAGACAGTTCCTTCAGTACGTGGTAGGATCTAGATCCTAAGCGGAGTGCATACAAACCTTCATCCACTCATTTACAAGACTCATGGGATATACTTAATCAATGAGCACTTAGTGATGCACCATGCTAAGCACTAAGGGTACAAATCCAACCTTTTCACTTGCTGGATCAATCCTCAGAATAAATAATCCTCTGTTTGCAGCCTTGATTATGAATGGGGATACCGTGGCTTGGGCATATTGATACAAGTTGATAGACAGTGAACCTTAGGCCTTGACTCTCATCTGTTGAACTGTACAGCATGGTATCAGCGCAGTGGGCTCTTTGGTTTACGATCTATAGTTAAAAATCATTAGTATATTATTTAGACCTGAGATACTTAGTCTCAGACCTTGACATGTGTCTTCTGGGAGCTTCTTAAAAGTGCAAATTCTTAGCCTCTTTGAGATCCACCAAGGCAAAGAAAGTCAGCTCAGGAATCTGCATTAGCAAGCAGGGACGATTCTTACAGGCCCTCCTTAAAGCCAGAGGACCGCTGGTGTGGGTCACGCTTCAGACAATTTTATTAAAAAGCATTATTTATTTCATTTGTGTGTGAGAGAAAGCATGTCCATGCATGGTGTGTGTGTGTGTGTGTGTGTGTGTGTGTGTGTGTGTATTTGTGTGGGTCACAGGACAACTTTTTAGAAGTCAGTTCTTTCTCCAAGGTTGCTTGCTTGGGGGCAAGCTTTTTTAAACTCTGATACCACACTGGCTACTAACTCTAAAGGCCTTTCTGTTTGTATTCATTATCTTTATCTTCAGTTTAGCTTTTCAGGTGCTTTTCGGTGTTGCTAGTTATGACTTGAGCATTCAGAACCTCATCCTGTGCTGTCATGGACCACAGGCATCCTCATAAATGTGTGAACTTACCACTCTCCCGGAGGATGGCTGGGGGAGGGGAGGTTGAGGGTGGTGAGGGGGGGGGAGGTTGAGGGTGGTGAGGGGGGCATCCCTCACCTGCCCCTGGTGTGTGTGGGGTGGGCAGCAGGAGCCTGGACTGAAGTGGGAATAGCCAGATCTCCCTCTCTGGAGAACTGCTGCTTTCCTGTCAGCAGGAGGAAGATGCGGTGTGGCTGTGGCTGTGGCTGATTAGGCTGGTAAATGGTGTCGCCCGTTTTCCTTCAGTGGGGTCTGGGGAAGAGTCTCTTTCTGAAATATTCTGCCTCTAACACACCATCAACCTGCGCAAGGGGGTAGAGTGGGAAGCTGCGAGGTGGAGGAGGCGCAAGGTAGGGTGTTGAATATTTCAGCAAACTGTCAACTTCAATGCGAGGAGGCTGCTTCTGTCTTTGAAATCAGGGTTCTCTGGGGTTTCCAGCCAGTCGGTTGCCTAGTAACGCGCATGCAGTTTGGAGGACTAGCCACTTGAAAGTTTATTTTTGCCCAGAGTTAGTCGCTGAAGATTGAATGTGATCTGGTAGCCAGAGTAATGCTTCATTTTTATTCATGAGCCAGGGAAATAAGCATATACTTACAGCGAGATTAGCGTCGTCCCATTGAATGCATGGCTTTGTACTTCTTCAAATCCATTTCCATACAGTTTGCTGGAGGAGGGAGGAGAGAGGGCTTAGGGATGGGAGGGAGCTGACAGAAACACACTTTAGAAGCAGACACTCTCCTCCTGTGACATTTATTGCTAAGATAACCACTGGCATTCACAGCAGCTAGCTGTCTCTCTAACGTTCTGGACTCTGGAGGTGCGTGGGGTGAAGCTGTTCCTCCTGCTCCTCCATCACTACCAGTTTCTAAGGGTCGCTGGGTGAGCGGCCCTGACACGCCCAGGTTCTCATTTACTTCTTATGCTTCCATTACCTTAAGAAAGGCAAGCATTGGTGCTGGTGGGGCTTTGGTTCCTGGGAGCAGGGTGAGGGCAGGGAGTGGGGGTGGGAAGATGGGTGGGAGTGGGGAGTGGTAGGGCAGGATGGGGGACCGGCAGGCCTCAGGCTGAGCTGCCAGGGTGGCTCAGAGGCACCCTGTAGATCCCTGGTCCCGTGGGCTCTAGGGATTACAAAGCTGCAGCGCTGACTCACTCTCTTTTTCTATACATGTGCTCATGGTTTTGTCGATGCCAAACTAGCTCCATAGTCCCAAATCTAAACTTCTGCAGTCCATTAGCAAGTAGAGAAAGCATTGTACTTGAGAGGAACAAGCATTTAAAAGAGTGAAATGGAGCAAGTGAGAGGTGCTGGAGGATATTGCCATCAGTTAAGGCGTGGTTATTAAATTGTATTCCGTTATTTTATATAAAAATATATGTCATCTATAAAACAACCCCCATACATGAAACGCACAGACTCACACACATTCACACACACATACACACACACTCAAACTCACATATTTTTACATATACATATACACATATATATACACATACATCATATACATATGCTCATACACACATAAACACACACTCATATAAACTCACATACAAATATACATAACACACACACACACACACACACACACACACACACACACACACACCTCAGGCTGAGATATAAGAGGACCTATCCCCAGCAGTGCTAAAGTGCCAGAGCCAGAAAGGAGCCCAGGGAAGGATGGTCCAGACACCTGCTCCTGTGTCCCTAAGGTTTCTCTAGTCTTCGTTGATTCAGGCCAACATAGCTATCTACCTTTCTGCTGCATGTACATGTATGTAGCGCGTGGATGTGTTATTTCTTCCCAGCAACCACAGCAAACCTTTGATAAGAAATAGAGGTGGCACTCATGCCTAAGCATGGTATTCCAAATGGGAAACTGAGGCAATCTAAACTAGAGATGCAAATAGTCCCTGCAGCCTGCTTGTTAGGAGAGAGCTGAGGAGTGAAACAGTGAAACCCGTGTTACACTTTTTATGAAGAATTAGGAAGAAGGCTCCAGACATAGAAAAACAATGAAGACATGGAAACGCTAATTACGCTGGTCTGACTGGTATATATTGTGTATATTATTGTGATGTTGCAGCATGCTCCATAATCTGTACAATAAATATACAGTAGTTAACCAACTCCCTACACCAACTCCCACAAATTAGGAGCCTTGAATGCTTCAGGGATCTAAAACCTGCAGCTTTGGCATCCATGGTAGAGATCCCTCCCTAACTTCTGGGATTCTTTTCTGTGTACAGTCACACAGAGGAACTCTTGTGACCCATATTAGATCGTTGGATGCTATTTTCCAATAGTTTCCCCTATTATTTTCTAGTGTAAAACATAAAGGGACAGGTCTTTTTCAGACCTGTCATTTTGGGTAATTACATACAACGTTCTCACTTTGTTGGCAGCTGAATCCCACAAGACCTTTTAAAAAGTGATATACTTAGAATATTGCTCTTTGTCAACCTCCTGTCACGGCAGGGGTTCTTATAGATATCGCTGTTCAACAAAAGAGGCACAACTCTGCTTCCTCTGAAATCTAAGTTTTCAGAGTCTAGACCAGCATTGTCGAAGCATGTGCCACCATCCACCTAAAYAGAGTCACGTGAGCTGGATTGACATGAGCCAGTGCTGCAYRTGTGGCTTCAGACTCAGGCCCACTGCACATGTAACCCAACCCCATTTTGCCTGACTGGGAACCCCTGCTCTCGGGAGTATTGAAATGTGATTGGTGCTAATAGTGTGGTCCACAGTCTAGTCCTCCCACAGTTTCCTCTACTCAGAGTGGTAGGGTTACACCTCTGATGGGTTAGGACAAAGCATTCCTTCCCAGGGGTTTAGCAAAGCAAAGTTGTTTGTAGTTGCCTGGAAACCCTTTCCTCTTTGCTGTGGTTTGCTACCCTGATCTTAGCTTAAAAAATTTTTTTTTTACTATTGTTTTATTTAGTGTATATGTTTATTTTGCCCGCATGTATGTCTGTGCACCACGTTGTGTGCCTGGTGCTCACAAATTCCAGCAGAGGACATCAGATACCCTGGAACTAGAGTTACAGACGGTTGTGAGCTGCCGTGTAAGGGCTAAGAAATGGACCCTGGTCTTCTGGAAAGGCAGCCTTGACTGCTGGGCCACGTCTGCAGCCTATGCTTTCACTGTTGACACGTTAGGATAGTGTCTGTTCTTTCTGGCCCCAGTGCAGTAAGTACATGTGACTTTGTGGTCGAGTGTGCAGACACTGAACCCTGGCTCCCACTGAAGCCTGGGCTCCCATCCCATTCTGTTTCAAACCTGAATTACTTGGGGGTAAGTGATTTAACCTTTCATGCTTCAATTTCTTCATCCCCAAATAGGGATGATAATAATAGCATCATCCTTTTAAAGTGGTCGTGTGAGTAAACATTTATTAGTCACTTAGAAGTAGATTCTGGAATTGAACCAATGCAGTGGCCTCCAGGCCCCTGAATGGGGAAGAGAGAAAGGGCTGTCTTTATAATCCTTGGACAGGATTTCTCTGGGCTCTAGGCCCATGTTTAATGAGTTGATACCTCCCTCCATTGTAGTGGGGCCTTTCTGGTTCTGCAGAGCAGGCTGGGTCACTGACCTGGCTTCTCTAGTGCACTCACTGGGTTAACCTTAGTCTCCCTCTGTCAGGGCTACTGTCATGGATTTCTTGTTTTTATTTTCGAATAGTCTGGGTCATGCTTGGTGGGATTTTCTGGACTGAGACTCCCTGTTTTCCTTTCAGCAGCGAGTGCTTTCTGTTCTCAGTGTGCTGTGTTCAGCAGTCCACAATGGAGAATGCTGTCTTGCCTTGATTAAAAGACCAGCTTCGTTGGTTTGGAGAACTTGCGGACATGAGTGGGAGGCCGCGTGCTGTCAGGCTCGTGCAGTGCCTTTACTGTCTTTGAAAACATCTGGAGACTCACTTCAGATACTATTTCCCCATGGTGTCAGAATGAAAGGAGGGGGCTTCCTTGGCACAGAGATGAGACAAGGGTCTCCTTGTGTCTCTGTCACAGCAGCAGCCCCACATTTGCAGGCGTTGTCTAGGTTCTCTGTTCAGATATCAGTAATTGCAAATCAAACAGAGAGAATGGCATCTTTTCATTTCGAGTAAGGTTCGGAAGTTAGAAGTTAATTACAGATGATGCTGTGCTTCTGAATGTCGCCTTCCCCTTTGAATAACTCTAGGGTGCTGCATAGTGACTCTGGGCTTACACTAACAATGTTAGATATTCTCTCAGATCATGTGGCCACCTAGCTTTTGGTTGATTTCAAAGAAGAGAGATCATGTTTGTGGAAAGACAATGCCTGGCTTAGGTCTTTGCTTGCTGGTGGAAGACACGTACACAAGTCTCCTCCTTCCTTTCCTACTGTTTTCCTTTCTGTTAAACCAAATGAGCATAGGAAAAACATCCCAAAGAACAGGGACACCACACTCACCCTTTGTCTCCTATGTGGTCGGAGTTCTTTTAGCTGAGTAAGTCATTGTGAGCAAAATCCAGTTTTCAGCACACGTCCTGGCAGGGGGTGTGTGGATACCTGATACCCTCTGCCTCATATGTGCTGCTATGAACCTGATTTGAATAATCTGGGTCCTCAGTTTCTATGGGTCTCTCAGGCTCTGAGCTGCCTGAGCTGCCTGTCTTTCWGCAGGCCTGATCTCTTTGCGTGTTCCCCTACCTCAGTCAAGTGAATGTCAAATTATGTGACTTTACCATATGCCACGTTAAAGAAGATGGCAGGTTTCATAAAGAGGGATGACAGTAATGGATTCTAATGTGGCAGATATAGTTTTGAGAAATCCACATTTGAAGTCATACTTAAAAAACAGACAGAGAGAACAAGAGAGAACATGCAGGAGAAATGACAGCAGCAGTGGAAGYCCCCTTTAAAAATAGAAATGCTGGTTAGCAAGCATAGAAAATGATGGGATGTACAAATAGTCATTGTGTACTTCTCTTTGTAATTCTTAAGAAACAACAGGTGGTGAAAGGTTTGGCCAATCGAAACTCAAAGATCCCAACACGGCTGACTTGGGGTGAACAAAAGGGAAGCCCATGCGACATCTTAAGCAGTGGCCAAGTGCTGAGTCAGGGTGGCAAGACACACTGCTCCGTTTATAACATGGCCGTTGTGGTGCTCCTGCGGCAATATTTGGGCTGAATCTAGTCCCAGCAATGCAGGCAGATGAATTCAGACAACTTGCCTGAGCTCCTTGAGGGAGCCATTGCTGAGCAGAACAGAACCAAGCAGAGGGACATCCCAGGGGGGAGAGGAGGCACGGAAGGGGAGTGCATACACACCATTCTATACTAATCTAGCTCTTCATGGTTSCTGCCTCTATTCCTGCTTGAGTTTCTGCCCTGACTAGATTGACTGTGATTGGGATGTGTAAGTCAAATAACTTCTTCCTTCCCAAGTTATGGTATTTCACAGCAATAGAAAGCAAAGTAGAATACTGACGAAGGGAAAAGCTCAAATGAGGAATTGCCTAGACTAGATCCATCTGTGGGCATGCTTATGGGGCATTGTCTTGACTGATGATTAATGTGAGAGGGCAAAGCCCATCATTGGCAGCACCATCCCTAGGCCTGGGCTGTGGGGCACAGGCCTGGGAATGAGCCAGAGAGCCAGCCAGCACACTGCAGTCCTCCATTTCTGTTGCTCTGAGTTCCCTTAATAATAGACTGAGACCGGGAAGTGTAAGAAAATAAACCCTTCCTCCCCCCAAATTGGTTTTGCTCATAGTGTTTTGTCAGAGCAACAGAAAATCAAACTAGAACAGCATTAACAAGACCCAAACTTTTAAAATATGGTGAACTGTTGGAGATGGTCTCACCAACTGACTTGCTCTGGGTTGTTAGTTTGAGCTGTTAATTGTGGTTAATTGTGGCAGTTGTGATAACTATGTGGTTGACACTGTGAGTGTGCTTAGACCTGTGAAAGGAGGCATCAGTAATCCTACTGAATGGAGATGGGGCCCAGGTTTTGCAGGCCCAACCAGACTGACGCTGCTTGGTTGGCTATGTTTGGAGCTGGGACTAACATTGGGGTGCTATCCCCAGTTACCGTTGTATTGTGGGGTGTCATGGGTACAGCTATAAATCTTGTCATATTTTACAGGAATCTTAGGAAAAACAATTGGCATGACCTTTTCCTAACCCGAGGAGTTCAAGTGAAGATCAAAGCTGTTTGTTTTAAAAGTTGCACAGCTAAGTGCTGCTCCCTGGGGGCAGGTTGGGTGGGTTGGGACTTGTCAAGGGGGCCTCTTGAGACTTAATGAAAAGCCACAGTGGCTGTGAAGGGACACACAAGGATAATGCATAGTTTTAACCTTATTCCCTCAGAGCCTTTCCTGTACCACGGGCAGTGTTTTGTTTTCATTAAATGAACTCACAGGTGGTAAAGATCTGGGCGGGGGTGGGCCAGACCAGTCCCATCAAGAGCAAAATCTCAAATCCAGCTAATAATGAAAAGAGAAGGCTTGCTTTCATTATTTTCTAATTAAGGAGTTGGACTTTATAGCTGGGAAAATAAGGCTTTCCTCAGCAAGTGTAATGCCCTTTATCGAGCCGGGTGCTCCACGTGACCCTTCCCTTGCACAAGGGCCCATTCAACTGAGAACAGTGCTGAGCAAATGACTAATCACACCCCTTTGAGATGAAGGGCCATGACCAGGGACGGACAAGGAGCACAATGACCCACGGGCACTCTGGGAGGAGTGGACCCCGGGGCCCCATTAGCTTCAAAGGAGGGGCAATTACACCCTACTGGTGTGTACTGTTCCTCTTGAAATCACAACCAACATCAGGTAATAGCTCTGCAAGACCAATACTACGCAGCTCTTATGCATACATGCAGAATTCTCTCTATGGAGAAAGCTCTCTGGGAGCTCACAGTCCTCACAAATCTTCCCAACATATCTGGAAGGTCTCCACCCTCCCACTCCTGTGTGGCTCCATCTCCATTATATTCCCATACCTACAAGGGGTTACTCTTGGTTCCTGATTAAAGTTARGTCTAAAATGCTGACCGTTCTATAATTTGATCTTTGAATAAAGGTCCAGCCTCAAGGAATTTCCCTTGAGCAGGAAGAACTTCACCTGCAGAAGTCAGTGCTGCCCATCCTCAGGACCCAGCAGTTTGTTGTCATGYTAGCACATGGCCCTGCAGCTGTCCCCACACTCCACAGTTGACAGTCTAGATTAAGAGACTAATGGATGTGGTGAAAGCCATCGCAGCCCAATGCTGACCTCAGACTAGAAGTGACACAGCGGACTTGTGTGGCAGAGCAAGAATCCAGAGGGTGTACTCACAGTGTGATGGACTCATTACTCATCCCTTGGAAAGCATTTCCTGGTATGGTGGTTATGTATAAGTTATCGCAGATTTCCCTTGGGGAAAGACATGAGAAATATTTACTTCCCAAATTTTAGCTGCAAATAGGAAATGGTTATGCATAGCAATCAGCCTGATACTTACAGAATGAAATTAAATTCAGAGGAGGAGATCTTCGTAACATCTGGAAGGGTTCGGATGCCTGTGTTACAGATGCTCCTGTGATTCAGGGCAGGGTGGTGATGTGGGCAGAGAGTATAAGCGATTATCGTTATGTTATAAATATGGAGGCGAGGAGGAAGGCACTCTGCAGACACTGCTTTCACATTAAACTTTAAAATACTGAGTTTGGTTTTATGAGTTACACTTTTAGCTGATGAAGACTGTCAGAATCGAAAAGGCTCCATTGCTAGGAGAGGTTCCTGTAAGCGCTCTTGTGTAGAGGCTTAGGGCTGAGACCATGCTTCTGGGTCTTTGGTTTTGCATTTCCAGCCCGTATTTCCTTTCAAGCCTTTGCATTTTCCTGTTGGATTGCAGTCCATTTCCTCCTGATAACTACTCTGCTCCATACTATTGATAGTTCCAGGAAGGAACCTTCTCCTTTGGAGCAGGTTTCAGCTCAAACTTTGCAGGAAGATTAATGTTTTGAGAAACCTATACCCTTCATTATTAGAAACTTTACTTAGCTACTTTGTGGTACAGGAAGTTCTTCCTAGTATTTCACTGAAACCATTGAACATTCCTTTTGTAGATGGAGGGGCTCAAGGCTCCTGCTTTTTATTTAACCTCTAAAGAAGAGAGCGGCTCATGTGACAGATGAAATCGAAGAACACTTCATTGTAAGAATGAGACGCCATCAGAGGCATGCAGGCTCTGGACTTCCACCAGAGGAGTTTTAAGCCCAGTAGACATGGGTTCCAGACAACTGATAGGAGCTGCCTGGCCCTATGATGACAATGACACCCAGTGGGTTTTTCTCCATGCTTGTTCGTCTCCATGTTACTGTTAATTCATATGAATGAATATGCTACAGGGACAAAGGTGTTCAGAGTCAATTCATGCCTTGTCTACATTTGGGTTAGCAGGAGGCTCAGACTATAGTCTGGACTTGAATTGGGGAATCCCACATTTTGGGATAAAATGCTATTTAAGAAAGTCAATTGGCTAACAAGATGCTGTGCTGGTCAAATCTGGGCCTGGGTTATCCTTAATGCCTTCTAAAGTGGTGGATGTTTATGTGCCTAAGGTACCTTGGAGGTTGGGAAACATCTTGGGTTTAYAATTATCCATAAAGAATTACACCACAGCTAGCTACAGCGTCAGCGTGGCTCCTTGGAACAAGACTGACCGTGTAAGTCATAACAGACAGGTCCCTTCCCTCTGTATGGCTCTTCCAAGCAAGATCACTCGGTGGATGTCATCACAGACAGGCCCCTTCCTCATCCTCTGCTTCCTTTTTGTTTTTGTTTGGATGGTGGTGGAAGTGGTACTTCCCTGGGGACTCCTGAAACTCAGTTTATTGTGAAGTAGAGAGAAGGGCATTACTGTTAGGAGGGTGTAAACTTTTCTGTGTGGTAGGGATGACTTGCTATGGGGGAAGACCCATTACCAACACAGCTAAGACTGTAGTAAATTTTAGGAATCTTGCATTGCTGGTGGAGCTGGCTGCTGTTGGACTATGATGGGACTCCATTTGTCATGCTAGCCAGCATCCTTGGTAGGATTTAATGGGGAACAGAAAATAAAGTTTGAGTTTATGTAGTACAGTGCCTACCTCAGGCACTACTTAGAAAGTTTTCCCTTGATGAATGAGGGAACTAATGAGGGGAAGGAGAGGGGACTCTTGTGCAGTGGGGAAACCATCGGAATCTCCTCCCTCAGCTTTGCTTCAGCTCTCCTTAGACGTTCTCCTTGGTCCTTTCTGATGTGTTGTGAATCCCCATTCCYATTTCCAATTCTGAAACCCACTGCCAAGGGGCAATGCTCTCCTCTGGTGTGTGGGGCAGAGGGAATGTGGGGAGGCCCTTATATGTGTATAAAAGCTCCCAGAATAGGAAAACCAAGAAATACTGATTAAATTTAGAGCGGAATGCTAGCAAGGAAAGACAAGCAAACGCAATGTTCACTGCTGGTCAAACCTTCTTCAGGGTTGCTGCAGAGATGGCTCGGTGGTGAGTAGTCAGGAATGCTTGCTGCTCTTCAAGGTGACCAGAATTGTTCCCAGCACCTACACAGCAGCTCACAACTGCCTGTAACTCCAGCTTCAGAGCATCCTATGCCTTCTGCTGTCCATTGTGGGCACCCCACTCATGTACAAACCCACACTCAGACCCACATATACACACATAATAAAAAAGTTGAAACAAAATCTTGAAAACACCCCCCCAAACATCTTTAAACATTGTGATCATGTTCAATTTCACAGATACCCATCTTCCCCTCCACAGATGTTTATACAGGAACATTTTCTCACAGGTATTTTAACCGAGGGAGGTTTACAAAAGCACCAGGTTCAATGTATAACAGGTTTTTAGTGTTCTGGATCAGTCTGTGGAGAGAGAAGGGGGAATGGGTAGTGGTTTAGTAGATGTCCGGATACACGGCACTGGTCACCAGGCATTCTTGACTAAAATCCCACCAATGATATCAATGACTTTTAGTGCCTGACACAAGTTCCTGGAATGCTGGGGTATCCTGAGGATCCTGCCAGCTATTTCCAAGAAGCTGTGCCTTCCCTTGCAAAATGACAGGTGTAGGCATCTTAGCTGGGACTTTCTCTGTGCATATCTCTAYTTCTGCTTCTCCACACCAGATAACACCAAGGTCCAGGGCTCCTGGCCCAGTAGAGCTTGCCCACTGTGGAGCTTGCACACAGGTCATGACAGCAGGTGACGTTCCCAGGACAGTGAACAGATAAATATGACTCTTGGAGGCAAATCAGGTCTGCTCATACTAAATTGGTAAGCACACTAAGAAGTTATCCAGATAGGCGCACATCCAGAGCAGCACAGGGCAGATGCCTTGGGATTCAGATTTCTGGAATCTTATGCTCAATCTATAGATAATTTTCTATGTACGATTCCCATTCCCTAGCTTCCCTGAGCTAGTGTGCCCTTCTTTGACGACGATGATGATGATACCCTTTCCCATTGCTMTTAACAACCCTCTACTGGTTTATTTTCTCTCCCATCTGGTCTCCTTTACAATAATCCATCAATAGGATAGGTTCTAGGGAATAAATGTGACTGGTTTACACTAAAGTCTCTGCCAATGTTGATGGTAAAGCTGAATAACTTATCATTCAATTGAAGAGTAACAGGACTTGAATGGGATCTAGTTTTTCTGATTCCAAGTATAATGCTCATACTCTAGTGACTATTGACACTTGGAGCATGGACAGAAGGTTGGCGTCTTTAGATGTGTTATTCTGTAGTAGTGATCTTCTAATAACTGAGTCAAGCAATCATCAGTCAGAAAAGCACGAGGTAGAGACTGTTCCCTTGTAAAGATCCTTTGAGAACTTTAACTCATACAGTCACACTTCCTATCAACATTTGTTATCTATTCGTATCAAGCACTGCCCTAGTTATGCAAAATACCACCGTGGACAAAGCACAGAGACTGCGTGAGGCTTCCGTGCCAGTCTTAGGGCCTCCTTGATAAGCCCACAAACATTCCCAGGAGAGGGATTCATTTTTCTTTCAGTTGATGTCTTGCTTTGTTTATCACTTGCTGTCCTGATGATGCTTTAGCATTATCTGGGAAGCCTGTTAATGTTGTAGAATTTTAGGTCTGGGATTCCACAGTCATCTATCAAAGAATGAACCCTATGTACAATGCACAGTAAGTCCAGACAATTTCTTTGAAATTTAAATATCCATTGTTTGGCTTTTTCTGTAATTGTTTGGTGGATTACTCTCAGGTCTATGGCTATGCTGTCATGTCCTTGTGGATATTTGTGGTTCAGCTCCTCTGTGTTCCAGCAGCTCTTGGGCCAAGACATGCAATAGAGCAGGTGCTCTTGTACTTATTACTCCATCCGCTTAGACAGCTACTCACTGGGCCACTGATGGAGTCCTTCTGGTGTAATGGAAAGCACACAAGCTTTAGSGAAAGATGGGGTTGGAGTTCAATCCCAGCCCAGCCAGTGTCGAAAGCATCCACATACTCTCTCAGCTTCCATTCTGTTCTCTGGACAGAATGGTAATTGTCTAACTGTGCTGGGCAGCCATAAGAGCAGTGATACAACCTAGAGGAAATGCCAAGCACAAGAGAGTACAAGTATTCGATGTATATCCCTTCCCTTCCTTTTGACTTGCCTACAGGGAAATCGAAGGGTCCTGCAGGAAGCCCTGGTGGGAGCCCTCTGTGGTGACATAAGAAGCCTGGTTTGTAAGTCATGTGACCCAGCGTCTAGTCCAGCTCTGATACTAACCTGCTGTATGATTATTAATGTAGGGTCATCACTTGGAAGCGGAATTGAGCAACTCATCTCTCATCTCTTTTTGAGCTGGGCATGTCTGTGTATGATCATTTGGAAACATGTAATTTTAAGACTAAATCTAACAATAATAATACTAATAAAGCCCAATGAGCCGAATGTTCACAGGCTAAACACAAGGCTTGTCATGGTTACTATTACCATAGCACTTACTTGAAAGAAGRACTGGGCCTGAACAGCCCCCGATGAGCCAACTCAAGACCTGTCAGCTCCTTTCAAACTTCCCACCTACCCCTCCCCCAAGYCCTATGAGGCAAGAGCTACTTGGCAGAACTTCATAACGTCAATTTTAATTTCCAGCATTGTGTTGTTGATGTTTCAGAGTTTAYACAGTTCCTAGGGAGAAGCAGTTGTCACCATGGCAACTTTCAGGCCACTGCAGTGAGAGAGATTAGTGCCTGCCCAGACCTAGTAATTGTTGCAGTCTTTGCCTCTTGGATTCCTAGCATTAGATGCTTGAACACAAATACCAAGTGGGTTCCCAGCAGCCAGGATAATAGTGTACAGCAATAAGCTATCTGTTAGCTGATGCTTACATTTCAGACAAATTGAGGAGGTTGTCAAAGGCATTAGCTTCTATCCTTTCCAGGGAGTCACTCTGAGAGATTTCACTAGGGGAGAGGGAAAAAAATACGCATGAGAGACAGGAATATGTCCTTGTGATTGATAATGATCTGGATGTGTGTGTGTGTGTGTGTGTGTGTGTGTGTGTGTGTGTCTCCTCTGTGTCCTCTGAGAAGGAACAGGAATGTAGAAACTGTCTGTACATCATTAAAGGCTAACATTTCCCTACAGGAGTACCAATTGATATCTACAACTCCAGCGCAATTAAAATATGAGTTTTGGTCACCCCATTTATACAAAAGTCTGTTCTCTTGTTTGTCTGAATCATACATTGTTAGAAGTGCATAAGACCTTTCAAAAAATGTCTGGAAAGCAATATGCTAATTAGTGATGGCGCTAGGCTACAACTGGGATCTCTGAGGTGCCCATGYGTCTCTTCAGTGAGGCTTTAGTTTGGATTGAATTAGCTGTTTCATAACTTAACTCTTGATTTTTCAAAACCCATTTCTGAGCTCTTTCAAGGTAGTTATTATAGATGGYGGACTCAAGTTAGGGATTCTGAGCATCTTCTCCTCTAGTGTCTCAGGATGTAAAGAAATTCACAACTAGGAGTCCCTGGTGATTTCATATTGCCTGGTGCACGGCTACGGATTGAACGAATAAGGGAACAAGTGGACTACTGGTTAAATTTATTTCTTAAGAAAGGCACAAAAGTAAATGAATTGGTTTTGGCATAGATCAAACCCAGGCATGATGGCAATGCCAAAATCCCCACAAAAGCTGCCATTTGCTGGCAGGTGAGAAGAGTCTCCAATGTACAAGTGTGGGTTTGTGCATTCCTAAGGTTAAAGCTCACAGAAGGCTTCAGACTCCAAGAGCGCTTTAGCTCACAGAACGGCAGCGCCCAAGGCAACAGCATGG
>BDUI01000991.1:126512-136612 GCA_002335545.1 Apodemus speciosus
CAGAGGCTGATACACCCATTGATTTCAGGCTCAAGGCTATTGAATTGTTGAACTACTCCAGTTGATGACTACTGTTCCTAGGCACCAGAGGTAGGCCCAACTTTGTCTATACACTGTTGTCTGGGACACATCTTTTGCTTCCTGTACTCTGGCTTGTCAGCTTTTGGCCTCTTTTATTTCTCAAGGCAGTTTCTCTACGTGGGGCTTTGCCAGGTTGAATTCTGGCTCTCACAATACAATGTTCCTGGTTTTCAGGTCCCTAGGGTAGCTCATTGTTAAATAGCAGGCTCTCTTTCAAGATGGTGCCTGGCCCCTCAGGGCTGAGGAAACATCTCTCTACTGCTGATACATGACTGGCTGCAACAGTCTGCTCAGTGAGACTGCAGATGGTTCTAACTCTTTGTGAGGCTATGGGCTTGCCCTGTGGGCAATGCCAACTTCTTGTCACCAGGGTTTTCTCACAGATGAGGCTTCTGCTTCCAGGCACCTGGGTGGAGTTGTGCCTGGTTTGCCTTTTCTCTTTTTGTTGCTTTTCACTTTGCTGTTTTGCTGCAATTTTCAGCTGTCCTACCATCCATTTCCTGGCTCTCTGAGGGTTTCTTTTCTTTTTTCTTTGTAATAGAGACTACTTTTTATTGTTTTTGACACTTTAGTTTAGGTAGCATATAGTCCTCCATCTCACTAGGACATCTACCTTTACTCTCCATTCATAGTTTGGCTGGGTATAAAATTACAAATTGGTCATAATTTCCTCAGAGGAGACTATAGTCTTACCTGCTTGCCTTACAGTGAATAATGTTGCYGTTAAAAAATTTCTTGCTATTTTTTACAATTCTTTAATATTTGTCCTTTAAAGGATCTTTTCTTTATTTTCAGAATTCTTAAAACTGGTGCAAATTAAGTTTTTGGTCTTTGTGGTGGTTTGAATAAAAATGGTACCCATAGGCCCATAGGGAGTGACACTAATATTAGCCTTGTTTGATAGGCGAGGCATTGTTGGAGGANACTCTGAGTTTAAACTTTTATTACTTCTATTAAACATTTTCCTTCTGACCCTGGGTATTATACAGCTCTCTTTCTTGTCTTCCTCTTCATGTTCCAAGTGACTTGATGGTTGAATAGTAGTTGTTATACATCAGATTCACAGTAAGTATTGCAAAAATGTCTATTTAATATTGATAGGCAGAGCATGGACCAGCATTTGTTCTGAGGTTAACTTCTGTTCTTTCTTTTGGAATTTTTTTTTTTTTACATAGAGGTGGAAGTTATTATCCCCACTTTTCTACTCATTTGTCTTGATTATATTCTATTAATTTAAGACCCGGATTTCCTAGAACACCATATTGGATTTCAAACATTATCTTACACATTTCTCAGAGTCCTGAAACTTTCTCTAAGTATTCAAACTACATACTATAGGTTGCCTCATGTACTTGGAAATGGCATAAAGACTCTTTGTCACATCTTGTGTTCTGGGATTTGGAAAGTTTGGGAGTTACAAAGTATAAAATTAATCCAATTCTTTTGTGGATTGCCTTGGTGTTGTTTGTATTTTGATGCTAATCCTGCCGCCCCACCCCTCCACCCCTTGCTCTGACAAGGAGCAGATCACATACTCAGGTGATTTCATGTGAACTTGCTCCCCATTTTAACTGGTTAAATAAAGGCTAGAGCCTGTGATTGGGCAGTGGAAGAGAAAGGTGGGGCTAGAAGTTTAGAGAGGGGAGGGAAGAAGATGGAGGAAGAGGAGGTAGAAGATGGAGCAGAACCACATGGCCTGGAGGAGCCACAAGTAGCAAGGGATCTCACAGCTGGGAAAAGAGTAATGCCCAATCTAGGCTTGTAGCTTATAAGTATTATAACTGTGTTGTGTGTTCTTTTTATGGACATATTGGGGTTGGAGATTTACCAATACAAATGTGGTTGGTATTAAATATAAAGATTATCTGGTGTTTTCCATTTGTAATGATTTAGGTGGGTAAGAGAGAGGGCAAACCTGCAGACCAGTCAACCTGAGCGGTCAGTCTGAGAAATGCAAGCAGTAGCTCTAGGTGTTCTCAGGAGGAACAAACAGAGACCAGAGCAGCTTGACCAAGCTAGTGTGGGGGCTGAATAGCTGTCGGCCTGCTGCTAATCCAGAGCCTAACAGGAACTAGCATGGATTTTTAAAATTACATGCAAGCCCTTTGCTTGGTGAGAAGTCCAGATCCTGAACTCAACCATTCTGTCCCTAAACGGATATTTTTCTATTGAATCCTCGTATCCACTTTTGGAAGTCTAAATTCTTATCTAGAGTGTATGGTGACACCACAGGATGTTGTCTGGGCAGAACAGACCTGACTTTTCCTACTCTACCTGTAAGACAGTGACCTCTTTAAACACAGCCCAAGTCTGCTTCTAGTCTATGTGGGGGAAGGACATTTGTGATTTCTAGTTCTTTCTACTTATGTGTCAAGCTACATGTTCTACACCTTACACTGGAACACTGGGCTTATTCTTGATTAAATACATCTGTTTAGCTTGTAACTATCATGTAATCTTATATTTTGCTGTAAATACCAATTCTGTCTATCCAGTGAATTCTTTAGTCCTCTTAGATTTGTGACATTAAAATAAAGTTAGTTTAAATATCACCCTGTACCCAGTGTGGCTGGAATTTGAAGAATTCCATTTGTTAGAATTGAATTTTAGCATTTGATAGACTTGAATTCTTTCTTCAGGCTGTTTTCAGGATAGTGTTTCCCTGTGAACCTGCTTATGTGTTTGAATTTCATCCAGCAATATGGATCCCAGAAAAAATGGGGCCAGAAAAGTACCCTGTGAGCCACCACATAATTAAGTAATATTTTTTCTCTAAGAAATAATACTTCGTTCATCCTAGAATAGAGGCCATGGTCCTATTCAGACTCTATATTTGCTCGTTGTTTCTCTATTATCCAAACATTTGAAGTTGTCATTAGAAACCAGACAACTTTTTTTAAATAGATGTTTCCTTTATTTACATTTCAAATGTTAACCTCCTTCCATGTTACCCCACTGAAAACCCCCTATCCCATCCCCTCCCCCTGCACCCCCCCAATTTCCTGACTTGCCTTCTCTATTCTAGGGAATCAAGCCTTTGTAAGACCAATGGCCCCTCCTCTCATTGATGTCTGAACTGGTCATCTGCTACATATGTAGCTGAAGCCCTGGGTCCCTCCATGTGTACCCTTYGGTTGGTGGTTTAGTCCCTGGGAGCTCTGGGGGTACTGGTTGGTACATATTATTGTTACTCCTGCAGAGCTGCAAACCTCTTCAGCTCCTTGGGTCCTCTCTCTAGCTGCTCCACTGGGGACACTATTCTCATTCTATTGTTTGGCTGTGAGCCATGGGTGATCCACTTTCCAATAAGGATCAAAGTATCCACACTTTGTTCTTCCTTCATCTTGAGCCTCATGTGATCTGTGTGTTGTATCTAGGGTATTATGAACTTTTGGGCTAATATCCACTTATCAGCAATTGCAAACCCTGTGTTCTTTTGTGATTGGATTACCTCACTCAGGATGATAGTTTCTAGCCCCATCCATTTGCCTAAGAATTTCATGAATTCATTGTTTTTAATAGCTGAGTAGTACTCCATTGTGTAAATGTACCACATGTTCTGTATCCATTCCTCTGTTGAGGGATATCTGGTTTCTTTCCAACTTCTGGCTATTATAAATAAGGCTGCTATGAACATAGTGGAGCATGTGTCCTTATTGCATGTTGGAGCATCTTCTGGGTATATGCCCAGAAGTGGTATAGCTGGGTCCTCAGGTAGTGCTATGTCCAATTTTTGGTTTTACCAGCTTGCACTCCCACCAGCAATGGAGGAGTGTTCCTCTTTCTCTACATCATTTCCAGCATTTGCTGTCCCCTAAAATTTTAATCCTGGCCATTCTGACTGGTGTGAGGTGGAATCTCAGAGTTGTTTTGATTTGCATTTCCCTGATGATTAAGGATGTTGAACATTTCTTTAGGTGTCTCAGTCATTGGGTATTCCTCAGTTGAAAACTCTTTGTTTAGTTCTGTACCCCATTTTTAATAGGTTTATTTGGTATTCTGGAGTCTAACTTCTTGAGTTCTTTGTATATATTGAATATTAGCCCTCTATCTGATGTGGGATTGGTAAAGATCTTTTCCCAATCTGTTGGTTGTCATTTTGTCCTATTGACAGTGTCCTTTGCCTTACAGAAGGTTTGCAATTTTATGAGGTCCCATTTGTCAATTCTTGATCCTAGAGCATAAGCTATTGGTGTTCTGTTCAGAAAATCTTCCCCTGTGTTCATGTGTTCCAGTTTCTCCTTGACTTTCTCTTCCATTAGATTCAGTGTATCTGGTTTTACGTGGAGGTCCTTGATCTACTTGGACTTGAGTTTTGTACAGGGAGATAAGAATAGATCAATTTGCATCCTTCTACATGATGACTGCCAGTTGATCCAGCACCATTTGTTGAAAATACTGTCTTTTTTCTACTGGATGGTTTTAGCTCCTTTGTCAAAGATCAAGTGACCATAGGTGTGTGGGTTCATTTCTGGGTCTTCAATTCTATGCCACTGATCTTCCTGCCTGTCTCTGTACCAATACCATACAGTTTTAATCACTATTGCTCTGTAGTAGAGCTTGAGGTCAGGGATGGTGATTCTACCAGAAGTTCTTTTATTGGTGAGAATGGTTTTCCATATCCTGTTTTTTTGTTATTCCAGATAAATTTGGAAATTACTCTTTCTAACTCTATGAAGAACTGAATTGGAATTTTGATGGGGATTGCATTTAACCTGTAGATTGCTTTCGGCAAGATGGCCATTTTTACTATATTAACCCTGCCAATCCATGAGCATGGGAGATCTTTCCATCTTCTGAGATCTTCAATTTCTTTCTTTGGAGACTTGAAATTCTTGTCATACAGATCTTTCACTTGCTTGGTTAGAGTCACACCAAGGTATTTTATATTATTTGTGGCTATTAGGAAGTGTGTCATTTCCCTAATTTCTTTCTCAGTCTCCTTATCCTTTGAGTACARGAAGGCTGCTGATTTGTTTGAGTTAATTTTATATTCAGCCACTTTATCAGGTATTTATCAGGTTTAGAAGTTCTCAGGTGGAATTTTTGAGGTCACTTAAGTATATTATCATATCATCTGCAAATAGTGATACTTTGACTTCTTCCTTTCCAATTTGAATCCCTTTGAACTCCTTTTGTTGTCTAATTGCTCTGACTAGGACTTCAAGCACTATATTGAATAGGTAGGGAGAGAGTGGACAACCTTGTCTAGTCYCTGATTTCAGTGGGATTGCTTCAAGTTTCTCTCCATTTAGTTTGATATTGGTCACTGGATTGATGTATATTACTTTTACAATGTTTAGGTATGGGTCTTGAATTCCTGATTTTTCCAAGACTTTTATTGTGAAGAAATGTTGGATTTTGTCAAATACTTACTCAGCATCTAATGAAATGATCATGTGGTTTTTTTCTTTGAGTTTATTTATATAGTAGATCACATTGATGGATTTCTTTATATTGAACAATCTCTGCATCCCTGGGATGAAGCCTACTTGATCATGTTGGATGATTGTTTTGATGTGTTCTTGGATTTGGTTGGCAAGAATTTTATTGAGTATTTTTGCATCAAAATTCATAAGATTGGTCTAAAGTTTTCTTTCTTTGTTGGGTCTTTGTGTGATTTGGGTATCAGAGTAATTGTAGCTTCATAAAATGAATTGGGTAGTGTTCCTTCTGTTTCTATTTTGTGGAATAGTTTGAAGAGTATTGGTATTAGGTCTTCTTTGAAGGTCTTAGAACTCTGCATTTTATCCATCTGGTCCTGGGCTTTTTTCGGTTGGGAGATTATTAATGACTGCTTCTATTTCTTTAGGGGTTATGGGATTGTTTAGATCATTTACCATTAACTTTGGTGCTGGGTATCTGTCTAGATAATTGTCCATTTCCTCTAGATTTTCCCCTTTTGTTGAGTATAGGCTTTTGTAGTAGGATCTGATGATTTTTTTGGATTTCTTTGGTATCTGTTGTCATGCCTACCTTTTCATTTCTGATTGTGCTGATTTGGGTACTGTCTCTGTGCCCTCTTGTTAGTATGGCTAAAGGTTTATCTATCTTGTTGGTTTTTTCAAAGAACCAGCTCCTGGTTTGGTTGATTCTTTGTATAGTTTTTTTTTTAACTTGGTTGATTTCAGCCCTGAGTTTATTTCCTGCTGTCTACTCCTCTTGGGTGTCTTTGCTTCTTTTTTGTTCTAGAGCCTTCAGCTGTGCTGTTAAGCTAGTAGTGCATGCTCTTTCCAGTTTCTTTTTGGAGGCACTCAGAGCTATGAATTTTCGTCTTAGCACTGTTTCATTGTGTCCCATAAGTTTGGGTATGTTGTGCCTTAGTTTTCATTAAATTCTAAGAACTCTTTAATTTCTTTATTTCTTCTTTGATGAAGTTATCATTGAGTAGAATGTTGTTCAGTTTCCATGTGTATGTGGGTTTTCTGCTGTTTTTGTTGTTATTGAGGACCAGCCTTAGACTGTGGTGATCTGATAGGGGTGCATGGAATTATGTCAATCATCTTATACTGCTGAGGTCTGTTTTGTGACCGAGTATATGGTCAGTTTTGGAGAAGGTACTGCGAGGTACTGAGAAGAAGCTATATTCTTTTGTTTTAGGATAAAATGTTCTATAGATATCTGTCAAATACATTTGTTTCATAACTTCTGTTAGTTTAACTGTTTCTCTGTTTAGTTTGTATTTCCCTGATCTCTCCATTGATGAGAGTGGGGTGTTGAAATCTCCCACTATTATCGTGTGGGGTGCAATGTGTACTTTGAGCTTTAGTAAAGTTTCTTTTATGAATGTGGGTGCCCTGGTATTTGGAGCATATATGTTCAGAATTGAGAGTTCATTTTGGTAGATTTTTCTTTTGATGAGTATGAAGTGCCCTTCCTTATCTTTTTTGATTACTTTAAGGTTAAGTTTACTTTTACTTTTAATTACTTTTTAGGTTGAAAGTCAATTTTATTTGATATTGGAATGGCTACACCAGCTTGTTTCTTGGGACCATATGCTTAGAAAATTGTTTTCCAGCCCTTTACTCTGAGGTAGTGTCTGTTTTTGTTTTGCTGCATACAGGAAACAGGTGAGTTTCCTGTATGCAGCAAAATGTTGGGTCCTGCTTATATATCCAGTCTGTTAGTATATGTCTTTTTATTGGAGAATTGAGTCAATTGATATTAAGAGATATTAAGGAGAAGTGATTGTTGCTTCCTGTTACTTCTCTTACTAGAGGTGGAGTTATGTTTGTGTGTCTTTCTTCTTTTTGTTTTGTTAAAAGACAATTAAATTCTCGCTTTTTCTAGCATGTAGTTTCCCTCCCCTTTTTTGGAGTTTTCCATTCATTATCCTTTGGAGGGCTGGATTTGTGGAAAGATACTGTGTAAATTTGTTTTTTCGTGTAGGCTTCTCATATGTTCATGGGTATCTCTTTCTTTAGGTTAGGGAAGTTTTTTTCTATAATTTTGTTGAAGACATTTACTGGCCTTTAAGTTGGAAATCTTTACTCTCTTCTATACCTATAATCCTTAGGTTTGGTCTTATCGTCTTGTCCTGGATTTCCTGGATATTCTGGGTCAGGTGCTTTTTGCATTTTTCATTTTCTTTGACTGTTGTTTCAATGCTTTCTATGGCATCTTCTGCATCTGAGATTCTCTCTTCTATCTCTTGCATTCTGTTGTTGATACTTGTATCTATGATTCCTGACTTCTTTCCTAGGTTTTCTATGTCCAGAGTTGTTTCCCTTTGTGATTTCTTTATTGTTTCTAACTCCATTTTTAGATCCCTGATGGTTTTGTTCAATTCCTTCACCTGTTTTGTTGTACTTTCCTGTAGTTTCCTGTTTACTTGTGTTCTCCTGTATTTCTTTAAGTGAGTTATTTATGTCCTTTTTAAAGCCCTCTATCAGCATCATGAGTTGTGATTTTAAAACCAAATCTTGCTTTTCGGATGTTTTGGGGGTATCCAGGACTTGCTGTTATGGAAGAATTGGGTTCAGATGCTGGCATGTTGCCTTGATTTCTGTTGGTAACATTCCTACATTTGCCTTTTGCCATCTGGTTATCTCTGGTGTTAGTTGGTCCTGCTGTCTCTGGCAGGTGCTTGTCCCTCCTGTGAGCCTTTAAGCTATGCACCCCTGGGTTACTGGCTCTCCTCTGGCACAGAGTGTTGTGGCACTGCCCAGTTCCTGGGTGCAGATGGATCCTGGACTGACTCTGTTCCAGCTGTTCTGCCTCTCCTTGTCCCTGCATCCTGGCTGTACCTGCCTGCTCAGTCATGGGAGAGAAGCTGGAGGCAGCCTGACCTCCAAAGACTGAAGTCAACTCACTCAGTCCCTGCAGAATGGTTCTCCCCTGGCATGATCGGTAAACAGAGGACTGTGGAGACACCCAGCACCTGGGTGCAGGTGGAGCACGGATGGACCCAGCTGTTGTGCTGCTCTTGGTCCCTGTCTCCTGCCTGTACCTGCTGCTAGGTCACCAGAGAGGAGCTGGCAGCAGCCTGACCTCCAAAGCTGGGCATCAGCTCACTCACTCCCTGCAGAATCCAGACAACTCTTAAAAAGGATTCTCTTCAGATTCTATCTGAACAGTTTTAAAATTTGTGATATCTATGCAGGGGCACTGGCCATGGTTCATACTTGCTGTGGAAATGCTCTCAGAGGCACAGGCCTTGCTTTGTACTTGCTGTGGTTTGGACATGGTTTGTGTTGTCTGCAAGGCATCATATACTGAACTTCAATCTTCTTTGTGAGGGTGGTCACTTAGTCTGCCTGTAGTGTTTGGAGATAGGAACTTTGTAAAGTGCTTAGCTTTGGATCATAGGAGGGGTTTCTTTAATTTAATACTCATGGTCCTAGAGGGAGAGAGACCAGATAGATATACTTCCAGTATAGGGTCCCTGGCTCCAGTCATTGTCATTGTATTCTTTACACTGCTGTGAGACTCTGCCAGCAAGACAACCCTTACCACAGTCTCTCAACCTCCCAAACCGTGAAATCAAGTTTCATTTTTTATGGCCTCTCTCGAGYCTTTCATCRTTGTAACATGAGATAGACTAGTGCTCCTCTCTCAGGCTATCCTCTCACTCCACAAACTTTCTTGCTGAATATATTCTGTCTTACATGTGATGTGAGCCTTCCTTACTACTAGCTCTGTCTCTAAGATGTCTCTCCATCTTCCGTTCTCTATGGGCTAAAGTTTCTACAAATTTTTTTCTTTAACTCAGTTTAAATTTCGCATCTTTTTTCTAGTTTCAGTTGAGTCTCAGTTTCCATTCACCTTGGATTCTTTTTTTTTTCACCTTGGATTCTTAAGATACTCATTCTTTTACCAACTTTAAAGCAATAGTGTGATATGGATTGTAAACTCTCTAAGAGAAGGAGTCCAGGATTTTTTTTTGTCAYATGAAAGTCCTTCCTCATTCTTCTCTTAAAGTTCCAGGTAGATCATATTGATTTGGTTGAGTTGACATTTCAGAAAAATCAGAGAAAGGAAAAGGAAGCAGGGCAATGCATCATAATTTTTCTTTCCAAATGTGCACACACATGCACACACACACACATACACTACACTTGTGCACACACATGCACACACATGGTCATGAGCACATGTGCACACACACATGCACACTCACTATGGACATACACTCTGAACACATATACACACAGATATGGTTTTTGAAATCTTTAGAGGAACACTTCTCAGAGCTGCTACACTTTCTTACAAAACAATTCTTTGTCTAAGCTGAGGATCTGTCATGCTAAGAACTTCCACTGTCTCTCTGTAGAATCGTCAGATGGGGAAGGGCTGTACGACATAGGATATTTTAGATGGCCTTTGGGGGAGCCTGACCCCTGTCTGGGCAGAGGTTGAGCTGTGAAATTGCACGTTTCGGTATCTTTTTTTAGCCTCCACACAGGATGAACAATTAGATTTTTCATACTTCATACTTTTTGAGTCCCTTCTGCCCCCAGATATAGAGGATGATGTCCTTGGATATTTTAGAAGAGTCTTTTTATTTTTATTTTTTTTTT
>BDUI01000992.1:56545-74040 GCA_002335545.1 Apodemus speciosus
GAGAGAGAGAGAGAGAGAGAGAGAGAGAGAGAGAGAGAGAGTGTAATGTGCACATGCAAATTCACACACTAGGAACTATGTTAGATTTCAAGTAATACCCCCTTCTTTCTTGGAGACATGGGATATCCTGTGAGGGCAGGAGAAGGTCCCGGGCAGTAGCTTTGTGGCAGGAATTCTGGTAAAAGCTACTGGTAAAAGCAGGGTTTTCTACCCTCTCAGCAAGTGCCTGTCAGCGCTTAGCTATCTGTATATGTGTGCACAGGGCAGAGTGCCCAGTGCATTTCTACTGGGATCCAGTAGTGAAGCGAGGTCATTGTGAACACACTTCTTCCCAAGCTGGAAAGTTTTTCTTCTGAACATGGCCAGTGCCTTTCAGCACTGCTGTCAACCAAGCACAGATAGGGCGCTGAACTCCACACAATGAATGAGATATGCCAAAGGAAGCCCAATTACCTTACTGATGTCATTCAGCTTTTGACTTGGATTTAATGGGGGAGCCAGTGGCTTCTTGAAACAGGGGGCCGACCGTTTGAATCACATTATGCAAATGACAAGAGTAATCTTTTGCATTATACATAAGAGCTGCCTATTGTGCATTAACTAATTTATCCGACTACGAAGAGGCTATGAATGCTGATTTTTATTAAGCTCTTCATTAAGTGAAAATGTAGGCGTGGCAAGTGCACACATCTGCATGTGCCCATCTTTTATGAGTGACTAAAGGCACAGACCCATCCGGTTACCAAGAACATTCTTTTGTTGATGAAATCATCAGGAATGATATTTTTTCCAGTTGTATCAATTAATAAACTGAGAATGAGAGGATCTAAAAATCAGAGAAAATGTCAAAACCCATCACACTTTGTTATTATAAACTATGGATCTAAATTTGCCTTTTAAAAACACAGAACACACAGTCTGATGTCAATAGTTTAAATCTTATGACTGCGACTGTTTATATGTTGGTGACAATTCCATAACTACTATAAAACAGACATTGAAATACAGCATAGCATTAAAGCAATCACTTCTGTTTTTCGATGCATATAATTCTTTCCAGTAAAATAAAATAAAATAAAAAGGGATTAAATTCATTTTTTATTGAACAGATACCCATTAATTTGGTTCAGATGTAGGCAGAAGTGTGTGGAGACAGACTTGTGAATAATGTTTATATGATGCTTGGATGCATAGCTCATTAAGGCACACATTGGAAGCTGATGCAGAATCTTCACACAGACAAGGGGCATCTCCGTAGGTTGTTTAAAATTTGGCCTGCAACTTTTTACAAGAGATGACAAAAAAAAAATTCCATATTGCATGTGCTGGGAAAAACTGATATAAATTTGCATTATTTTAATCAGCCAAAAACATTAGGAACATTCCACATACAACATTACAAACCTTTGAAGCTTATTGGTTGAAAGACAATTTTAGCAATGTAGTTAACCGCTCCCAAACTGGAAGTGGATCAGAGATTGTTTTTCTTATGCTTTTTTCAAAGTGTTGGGGCTGGAGGAAATAAAGTTGGCCTCTTTCCTTAAAAGTATGAGACGGAGGAAGCAATGAGGTTCCCTGTGGGGGATGGGCAGCAGAACTGAATTCCCCCTCTGGCTTCAAACTCCAGTTCCCAGTTTTAGTTCATTAAAATTAATGACCCATCATTGAGTGCCCTGCGTGAGAGCAGCTCATTCCTTTATCACCCAGGTAAGCTAAAACACACATTACTATACATGACACAAAACCAGCCCTGGGATTTGGCTACAAGCCCAACTTAACTGCAGAATGTTTATTAAATTATTAAAATTTATGGGTTGATAGCACTCTCAAGCAATTTATTATGGCTGTAAACCATTTTTAAGTTTTGAAAACACAATAAAGTTGATTTAATAATCCCCCTAATCTTATACACAACTTCCTCCAGAATTTTCTTCAATTATGCCTCATAAATTACAATTTATTGTGTATTAGAGCAACACTAAAAAACAAATACTCCCTGAGAATTTCATCGGATCCATTTACTATGAAACATTTGCCAGGAAGCATAACAAATTCACATGTGACCCCTGCACTTGGCAGAGCTGAAGTTCAAAGCGAAGCCACAATGGAGAGTTCTCTAGCCAAGGAGAAGATCTGAACTCTTTGACTCCAGCCAGGATCTGGAGTTTAATGAATGCCACAGCAGAGAGGTCAGGAAGAGAGAGAGGGAAACTCTCTCCACTATTAAAACAGCTTGAATCGCAAAGCACCAGCACAGTCACCTTTGTAAAGCTTTGGCAGAAAACAAATGGCCTGAGAAGAGAAATTACAAAGAGGCAGTAATTGCAAGCACACATTGTATTTTCCTAGGGGGCAATAAATCTTCAGTGTAAGCAAATTTACTTAAATTTAATGACTTTTAAAAGCAGAATTTACAGTAGTTTAGGATTTGGAAAACCACTTGGAGCATAATCCCTAGATGCAGAATAATCTAGAATCAGTTTGCATTTTATAATGACTTGATTAGAGTAGAATTACCTGCTGGAACCAATGGGTCTTGAGATTTTTAAAAATTCTGTTTTCATAAATGAAATAGATGGTTTGAAAGTATGAACGGTTTCTTGGATGAAACAAGGAAATATATTTACATTAGATATATTTAGAGGCTAGATCAAGGAAAAATAGGCTAATTTTGCTTGGTAGAAAGGCTATATGAATTCAGAAGAAATACCACATCCATGTTCCTTAAATACTTCAAGCATGTGCCCTGATGTTCACTTTAGGAAGCTGGGAGCTGAAACCCCTATTCAAGCAAACCTATCATTAACTCCAATTATGCTAAATCTGCAGCTGGTGATTTCCTGGGCTTGCAGAATCAGACCATAAAGCACAGCTGGCTCTAGGAGAACCTTTCAGCGGCAGAGAATTTCTTCTAAAATAGCATTTGTTCCTATGTGGGATTTGCACAGGATATGTTTATCTTAGCACAAACAATGGAGGAACAAGACAGGAAACTTGTATTGACTTCAGAACAAAGAAACCATGATATGAAGAAGACCATAGAGGAGAGGTCCCATAGTGCAAGATCGAAGGTTGAACTCTATATTACACTAAGCTGAGATCCTGTTTCCTTCTCTCTCTATGTGGTCTGCCCTTGATGCTTGGTGCTGTGAATGCATAGGTACCTGTGCTCGGTGTGGCTTCCTTCCTACCTTAGTCACATAGACATCCAGGAGACATCTGGAAAGCTAATCAGTTTAGCTTCCCAGAATTACTGGGATTTTAGAGAGGACTCCACACATCCTGAAAACTAAAACTTGAGGGCACTGTTTGTGGTGACTTTGAATATTATTTGCAGAAGAATAGAATAGAAAGAATAGAATAGAAAATCAGCTTATAAAACAAACCGGAAGCAAGATCAAGCACAAATGAAGCCTTAGTCATGCAAATGAGCTGCAAAAGTCTCAGTCTGCCTGGCTTGTAACCATTGAGCTTCTAACCTGTCTTCTGTCTCTGTTTGGCTTCCTTTCTTGGATATGCTTTTCTTAACAAGTAGTGCTTGCTTCTAGAACTATTCACATGTGTTATGACCGTCGGGCAACTGCAGTGGCGGCGGCAGGGTCGGAGAAGATTGCAGSAGCAGCAGAGAGACCACACCAGGTCAAACAGTTCCACGTGGGGTTTATTGAGGAAAGGGGCAAAGGTGGCCGTAGGAAGAAAGGGGGTGGGGGAGAGAGAGAAAGACAGAGAGAGAGACAGAGAGAGAGACAGAGACAGAGACACTACTCTCATACATACGGATGGTGATGTGGTCGCAGGTAAAGGTGAGCCCAATGAGCTCTGGCAACATAGTGGCTGTTGCCTTGGCAACAGTCATATAGGTCACGCTGTCACCTATGTGATGTCACAGGTGTCACAGGTCTCAATATCAACAACATGCCCCTATTCCAATTTCTTATTAGGAAAAGCAAGAGCCTAGAAATTCTATGTGGGTACCATTTGGACTCTGATACAAATAGTGAACTTACAAGTAAGAAACATGGAAATTTGGTACAGAGAGAAACAAACAAACCAAAAACAAACAAAAACAAACAAACAAAACAGAAAGAGAGAGAGACAGACAGAGAGAGAGAGAGAGAGAGAGAGACAGAGACAGAGACAGAGACAGAGACAGAGACACACAGAGAGAAAGAAACAAGAAAAAAAATGACTGGGACCAAAAGGGGAGTTACAGGAAATGACTGGCTGGCTTCTTTATCCCCTGATGAGACATCAGTTCCTATGAATTCTATTTGTACATCTGATTCTTGGATCTTTTATATTCTCCAGTTTGATAGATTGGAGCTGGTATACCTACATTTCAGTAAAAACAAAACAATAAAATCTTTCCATTAAGAAACTAAAAAGGAAATCAGAAAGTTTGTTAAGCGTAATTAAAATGAAAACATGGTATTCCAAAATTAAGCACAGCTAATGTAGTCCTCAGGAGTAATTTTGTAACAGTAATGCTTATATTATGAAATAGCCAAACTTTAAGACAAGAGTTTAAAGAGTCCTCTTTAGAGGAGTGAGAAAGAGGAAAGCTAAAGCTTCTGGAAGAGAAACAATAAAGAAAAATCTGAAAAGATTAGAGAAAACCCATGACCCCATAAAAGCAGTTCTTTCAGTCAGAGAGAGGAGGTGAGAGAAAGGGAGAGAAGGTGGGAAGGAGGGAGGGAGGCAGGGAAGGAGGGTGGATCAAGAAGAAAAATACGTTTACTAATCACTGTCATATCCTATGGACAATAAAAGAGTAATAAAGAAATGTGATACCTTAGAGCTGGGTAAATGACACCATCAATAAACGACTTGTAGATTCGAGTGACAGAATCCTTCTAGTACCCACATTCCAGCACAGCAGAGGAGGAGACAAATGGATTCCTGGAACACAATGACCAGAAACCCTCTACTAAATAGCAAATCTAAGGTCTCAGTAAGAAACCCAGCCTCAAAACACAAGATTTAAGGCTCCTGAGAAATGACACCCAAACATAACCTCTGGCCTCCAAATGCTCGCGTATACACACATGTATATGAACACATGATTGTACACACACATCCATACACACACAAATAAATCTAATAAATATTTTTCTAAATAACATGTATTTATTTATTATTATGTTTGTGATGTGTACATTATGTATGTATGTGGTGTGCCACATACTATATGCAATTTGGAAATCAAAGGACAACTTGCAAGGGTCACTTGTCTGCTTCTAGGATGTAGACAGTAAAAACTCAGATTATCAGACTTGGTAGCAGGATCCTTTACCCACTGAGTTATCTTCTTATGTAAAATTTGTATAAATTGATTGTATTTTCTTTGTGTGGATAGGAGGGGTGGGGTGGGGGAGGGCACACACGAGGAGGCCAGTTTAGGACTCTGGGAATCCCTTTTATGAGTCCCCTTCTTTTGCCTCATGATGAGATCTATTATTGAAAGAGTATTGTGCATATGCTAGCTGACCAACAAGTACATAGGACTCATCTATCTCTGGATTCCCAATGTTAAAAGTACAGGCACCTAGCCGGGCAGTGGTGGCACACGCCTGTAATCGCAGCACTTGCGAGGCAGAGTCAGGTGAATTTCTGAGTTCAAGTCCAGCCTGGTCTACAGAGTGAGTTCCAGGAAAGCCAGGGCTATACAGAGAAACCCTGTCTTGAAAAAAAAAAAAAAAAAAAAAAAGTACAGGCACCTACAGCCACACCCAAGTTTGTATGTAGCACTGGAAATTTGAACAAAGGTCCTCATGTTTACAGATCAAAGATAAACACATACCAAACCAGAGCCATCTCCAGAGCTCCTGGACATACTGTTTGTTGGTTGTTTGTTTTGAGTAAGCTTAGATGGGGGAGATGACTCAGTGGTTAAGAGCACTTGTTGCTCTGCAAGAGGAATACAGTTCCCAGTACCTGTGGCAGATGGYTCAGGGGCCTGTTGCCAGCTTTTTGAGTCACGTTCTTGTGACATTGTTTCAGTCTGCCTTGCCCTTTCTCAGAACCCTGGCTTGGTYTGAGTGAAAAGGAGTGGTGGCACTAGCTGGTTTCTATTGCTGTTTTTGGTTTGGTTAGGTTAGTTGTGGGTGTGCTGCAACTTAATCGGAAGTCTTCAAAGAATGAGATGTTACTCCAGCTTCAGGGCACGTTCTTCTGGGCTCTGTGTATACCCAAATGAATGTGGTACACACACATACACACATAAAAACAATTCCTTTGGAAAAAAAAAACAACCAAATCTCCCCCAGGAAAAATCTGATAAACTTAAAAATCTTCACATCTGTAATAGAATTTAAATTTATGGCTTAAAAATATTCACACAAGGAAATCAAATGAGTTGGGTGATAAGTTCTATACATGACTTTTTCACAAGCTCCTTCCAGAAAGTTAAAAGGAGGAAACATGTCTAAAGTTTAGTCTATGAAACACCATTGTCCTAACCAGGTTACCAACAGTCATCATCATGTAAGAAACATCCACATCAGGATCTTCCGTGGATATGAACTAGATAATAAACAAAACTTTAGAATATAAAATCCAAACAAATGTTAATAGGAGGATATTTCCTGACAATGATTTTTAATCACAGAATGCAATGTTAGTTTAATATTTAAAAAATCAGTTGATATAACACCATTTTAATGAACTAACACTAAAACAAAACAAAATACAAAAACCTTGCATTGTTACTTCAATAGGTGCAGACAAAGGAGTTGGCACGAAATGGCATGCTGTGTGAACTATATTTTAAAGTTATTGCACTAAGTTGTACAGACTTACCTAATAAAAATATTATCAAGATACAATGCTCAAAATCTTCAGACTTGTGGTTGGAGAGATGGCTCAGCACTTAAGAGTATTGGCTGCTCTTCTAGAGGACCCAGAYTCAATTCCCAACACCCACATGGCAGCTCACACCTTTTGGTAACTCTTGTTTCAGGGGGATCTGACACCCTCACTGTTGTGTTGATAAAAAGATAAAGAGGGGTGGGGATTTGTTCTATGGAGGTGTGGTGAGGCATGGGGTGAGGCACAGTGGGCCCATGCCAAGGCATCCTTTCCCCTGAGGGACCAGCCACAGGATGGTATAATATAGAATAGAGTGTATTAAGGCCATAGGGAGGGGAGTTGAGAGGGTAGTAGAGGCTGAGAAAGAGTAGAGGAGTAGAGGACGGTCAGGAACACATGGAGAGAGAGAGAGCAGGGAAGGGAATGGGGAGAGAAGGGAGAAGGGAAGCAGGGAAAGAGCAAGATCGAGGAGGGGGCTACTTTTATAGTGGGTCAGACCTACCTGACTGTTGCCAGGTAACTCTGGGGCGGCGCTTAGACAGAATGCTAACAGTCACCATAACATTTATCCAGGCAAAATACCAACACACATGAACTATAAACAAATAAATTTTAAAAAGATCCTGAGACTCTCCATTTTCTTGTTACTTGACTATATCTTGTATGCTCCATGTAGAAGCCCATCATCATGATTTGAGAGTGTGCATCCCTTTCCGTTTCTAGATGTAGTGACTGCAGTGACATCATGTTTGGAACTTGAACTTGGCACCATAAAGATGGGTCAATACAAGGGCGAGCTTGTGTTCACCCAGAAAGCTGGCTAATCTTTTTATCAGTATGTCATTGTAAATGGGCACTAAGTGTCTGCATCCCAGTGACTGGGGAAGGTAACTGAGAGGCAAAAATCCATTGGACAGGAATGGTCGATTTGCCCTGAAAAGGAAGAAGGGAGACTTAACTGATACCCACCTGCTTGACCTCATTAGAAGAAAACTGTTTCCCTTAGAACCAGAAGCTATGGCCCAAATGGGTATGGTAGTTAAATTACAGAAGATGCCATTCATTCAGTCACCTGTTCATCCAAAAACATCTGGTGTACAAAAGCTAGCGAGTCTGTGAGCATTGGCCACCCTGGTCTGGGGGACAGATGTAAGGTAGACAGGTCCATGCGTATCTATTCACATCTGTGTTGCAATGGATAAATGACAAGTGTGTTTGTGTGGAGCCTTTAATATAAATGGTGACATTTTTAAGCAAGTTTTTGAGTCTCTGTGCCTGCAAAAATATTGATTTCTACTCTTGAAAGAGATTATTGCATTTATAGCCTCCAGTTCTGCTGGGGTCTATCACAAAAAAGACAACAGTAAAAGAATGTATTAAATATCTGCCTCCATAAGTTATCAGTGCGGGAAACTAGATTTTCTATTAATAATTCTCTGATAGTCAGTGCCTGATTGGCAAGATCAGGTTAATAATGACATTATTAACATTAACGATTGTTGTGCAGATTAAACCACCTAATCTTTGGTAGAAAATAGAGTGTTTGGCATTTGAGAACTTAGCCAACATTTTCTGTTTATTAATTTTGCTAGCAAGCTATAAACAGGCCATCCTGGTGTTTAGTGTGGGAACTCTTGGTGACTTTCCTTCTGAAATTACATACCACATTTATTCCCTAAGATTCATGTAGGCGGTTTTCCCCCATGTGACCCCTTCTACCTTATTTATGTGCGAAGTCCATTCATACACAAGACCCTTGCATAACCAAGCTGGCAATTTGTATTTCAAGGCTGTCTGAGAAGGGCTGTCCCAGGAGGTGCATTTCCTCAAACACTATAAAACTGCGCAGGAAGCAGTTCTTCCTCTCTCAGAGCTCAAGTCCTGAAGCTGGGCAGCTTTTTATCTTTAGCTGCCTACAAGCCCTCAGAACTTATGGGGGATAATTGCACTGTAATGCCTTACAGCTGCTTGCTAGGTAATTTACTCAGCTGCCACCACCTGGGGAGATTAGACAGGTTTTCCCCTCCTGACTTAGGGCCCCTGGAATTTACAGTTTTCCCTTCTCTCTACTCTGGTGGTATAGGGGTTCTCTAGGAAATCAGCCTTTTGAAAGCACACAGGCTCTTGGCCAGAAGGAGGAAATGCCAGCAAACAAACTCTAATGGCTCAGCTAAACTTTTCAAAGCACAGCTTGGTATTATTTAAGGAGGCCAGTTCTATCCTAAGAATTACCAGACTGCATTCAGCCCACCAATCATTTTATCTCGCGGGGACCCACTGGCCCTTTCGGAAGTGCTATTGGTGAATTGTGGCCCAGCAGAAATTCCTAGTCCCAGAATATCATTGTGAGACCTTGTTTGAAGGCAGGTACTCTTTACAGAGGCTAATGAAGTTAGAATAGCAATTATATGTTCTATGTTAATGAATTAAATAATAAGAGCTGAGAGTGGTTCATAATCACCATACCTTTTAAATGTAAGCTGTAAATGACATTGTGAGATCTATGATAACTCAGGTGACATGAGAATGTCTGAGTCTAATGATCATAGCTACTTGTGTTATTTTGTTATGGTTGTTTACTGCCTATGTTCATTATTGGAAGAAGCGGTAAATTCCAGGCAGGAAGTTCTGATAGTTGGGCGATTTCTTCAAGCTCACTGAACAGCTGACCACCACTGCCTCCTCCCCTCTTCTGGGAAAGGAGAGTCAATGGATGTCAGTCTAATAATCACAATTCCAAGTCTTCGTTTCATTGAGTTATCTTCTTTTTGTTTGTTTTTTGTTTTTTTGTTTTTTTGAGACAGGGTTTCTCTGTGTAGCCCTGGCCTTCCTGGAACTCACTCTGTAGACCAGGCTGGGCTCGAACTCAGAAATCTGCCTGCCTCTGCCTCCCAAGTGCTGGGTTGAAAGGCGTGCGCCACCACTGCTGGACCGAGTTGTCTACTTTTTAAACCTTTGCCTTTGTTCATTCTTCTTTGTTCATTTCTGACAAGCTTATTTGTCTGTCTCACTCAGAGGTTATTCTCTGGGCCCTGGCATTGATTATGAGCTGTGTTAGCAAAGACTGCCATTGTTTGCACTGTCCTCCCTTGTGGATGCAGAGCTATCGGGTGAGAGCCTGCAGCAGAGCCTCAGCTCTTGTTCCCTAGTCTGCAATACACCCCTATAATGTTTGAAATGTGGTTCTTCCTGGTGTGCAGTCTTGTTAGACAGATCCACATTTACTTATCACACCTCAGAGCCAAAGACGTGTTCTGTTCTCAGCTTTTGCAGTTGTCACATCCATGTGCACTGAACCCCAAGATCTCCTTAGAACCCCAGGAGTGTCCTGTAACCCAGACAAACCATACTTCAGAAGATCTATTATACATGATGTCTGCAAAGAGATGAAAGCCATGGCTTCACCATCAAGGGCTCTTGGCAGCTGTGTACCTAGTCTTGGCTATTTTCCCTACAATATACTTGCTGGCTTCTCTGGCTATACTATTATGTAATAAATATTTGCTATCCCACCCTGGACCATACAGGACAGTTATAAGCCTCAGGACCCACAGTGCTGGTATGCTTGCTGAAACCATCTGATTGGTTTCTTTCCATACCTTATGTCATCTTTCTCCTCCTATTCTAGAGACTTCCCAGATACAATACCCACACTCAGCTTCTTGACTTGAAGCATCTCACCTTTGAGGAGCCTCTCTGAAATTAGACTAGTTGCTAGTCAGACTGATACTGGTTAGAAGTGACAAGGTGGGATAACCTCCCATTCCCTGGCATGATCTTTGACTTCCATCTTGGTTTTGTGGGTAAAATGTAAATGAAGAAGACGCACAGACATGTACAATGGCAAAGCATCTGGTCTTTGGCTGTCCTTAGAGGCAGGATATAACAGACAACCATCAAAATGCTGTGTGTGAACTTAGGTTGTAACACAAAAGCTAAACTTTAGGACACAATTTAGAAAGTCTCTTGTTCTTAAGGTTTCATGATGAAAAGTGAAGTTGATATAAGAGCTCTTGTTGCTTTTGGGGAAAGCTATAGCCTACAAAGGGAAGGATTGAGATCCAGGCTAGAGACAGTTGAGTGCAGAAAATTAATCTCCAGATGCTCCTGTCCTGGTAAAAGCTACCTCATCTCCTTTAAACAAAGAGAACATTCATAATTGCTTAGAAAATCTACAAAGTTTTCTCCTGAAGCAAATGCCTGTGATACATATGTGACAGAATACCAGATGAAGCAAATTAAGCAAAAGAGGTTCATTCTTGCTCACAGTTTTAAGGAACAATCATGTAATGGCAGTGCTGGCATGACCACTGCAGCAGCTGTGGTATAGGGTTGAAGAGATCACTGGAAGCTGTCCTTCATGAGCACCAGGGAGGTGGAGGTCTGTAGTACACTTTGTCCATCACTTGACAGATCCGGAATCAGAAGATGCCACCAGAAGAGGACTGGACTGCAGTACCCAAAGGCCCATCTATGGAGCTCTACCTCCATGGACCAGACCCTAAAATCCCTGCAAAGTAGAGCATGAGCCTCTAAGGTAAACATTGCATATTCAAACCAGAATATATGGTGGGAAGAAAACCATGCCTCAACATTGCTCAAGCAGAGTACCCAAGATATATGTTATTTAGCATGAGAGAGCAGTGAATTCTATGTAGCACTAAATGGAAAAGCAACCAGCAGTGCCTGAGGACCTTGCAGAATAAAACTTGAATAGGAGAGAGGTTATTGATGTATTACCCAGAATTAGTATCATGCCATAACTAGGGGAATCATGCTTGAAAACTTCTTGAAATTTGAAACTGTAATGACCTAGAGTCAATGAGGTGTGATGGCTAGAACTTCTTGGTATAGGATTGAAGAGATCGCTGGAAGCTGTCCTTAATAAGTCACAGTTGATATCACTGTTTTCCAAAGTCAGTATGAAGAAATCTTGAAATGGCTCCAACCAGATCACATTTTACAAGGGAAAACAACCTGTAATTACTACAATGGGTAGCCAAACCAAAAATGGCAAGAAGAAGGCCATGATCTGTAGGAGCTTTAGAGTTGTATTATTGACCCTCAGTTTTCTAGGAGAGAGAAACACACATGTTGTTGAGCTTAGAGGAGCCCAAAACTGCAGGAAAAGTGAGCATGAGGTTGATGTTGTAATTCCACAATGGGGAATTATATTAAGCCAATTCTCAAATTCAGAAAAAAATCCACTGGGGATGGAGGCAAGCACTTGTAAGCAAGAAGTTTTCAACATATTTATGATACGATAGTTGTTTTCTCTCTGTCCAAACAAGTCCTCAAATAGTGAATGTACTTTAAGTAAAATTTTGTATTTTTTGAGGTATATTTAGTCTTCAGTCTGAATTCTGGCATTAGGATACTTCATATTTCAATATGACCTTTCTTTCATAAAAGTGGAATCTTATTCTATTTCCTCTCTTTTTTTCTTCTCCTTCTTCCCCGTTTCCCTCTCACACAAACATAAATATATACGCATGTACACACACTGAGTGTACCTGGAAGATAACATAATTCTCATATTGATTTCTTGAGGAACAAATTGGAGACATAATGAAATGGTTCTCTACATTTACTCAGGCAAGGTAGAAAGTCACAAAGGCAATATTGTGTTTGAGGAGAACAGTAGAACTTAGTAACCTCAACAGAGACTTCAGTTTCATGGACCTGGAGGGTCCCAACCCATCCGAGTCAAGTTCACTGGCATAACATTATTGATCTAACCTCCTCTCTAGAACCATAACAACTAGTGGTAGATGCTGCTTATAGGATTATGAGTTGATTAGTCCCACCTGAACTACTGTTCATCTGTGTGTGCATCTGTGTGTTTATCTGAGTGTGCATTCTATCTTCCAGGGATTATTTGTGGCATTATTTTAAATATCTGTCCAGAAGGAGGATCAGGAGCATTGCTCTGCTTATTTAAGAAGACAATCTGTTATTTATGCCCCCATTCTAAGACCAAAGATCCCTTGTTTGGTTCTTTGTATATAACCTTTATCCATCTTGATGTTACAAGGGATCATTCTGACCCACTGTATCAATTGCATCAAAAAAATATGAAGATAACTATGAGAAGAAATGAAACACACACATTCGTAAAGAGATAAACCCTATAGATTCTGATACATGGATGGGTATATGATTTTTAACAATCTTTCAATCTGTGGCATGTGGTGATATTTCTTCCAGTTACAGGAAATGTTACCACAACTTGCGACATCCACACATCTATGAGCAGAAAGATGACTTGATCTTCTTAGGTATCTTTGGCTTTCAGAAGTATGGCACAGCATACTCAGAAGTACTTCTCAAATACATTTATGGAGTAACTTTAAAAAAACTGGTAGTTGGCCATTTATAGAGTGGAGTACTAATACCACTGGGCTAAGTCAGGATACTGTGTAGAACTCCTGACAAACTTGGATATGAGACTATGGAGCAGACACTCAGGGTTCTAAACAAGGTGGTGTTACTGGTAAGAGAGAAATCACAACCATTTCCAAAGAAGCTGCTACCAAGTGACTCTGGTCTTGACTGTGGAATTGGGAGCAAAATCTTACCTTTCCATCCCATGTTCCTGAGTAGAGCTCTGTACATTAGGTTGGCAACGTCAGATTAGTAGAATCTCATGGAGGAGCAGATGAAGCTATGTGCTTACACACCAGATTAAGTAAAAAATAGTAGGCTATGAAAATAGGACATGGCAAGTTTAGGCTAGAATAGTTATATGATGGAAAGAAATTACAAAGAGTGAGTTTAATAAGATTTGTGCTCACAGGTTTCTTTTGGTCTCAACTCCCAATTTGTGATGGTAAGAATGGCTTCCTACTGGTATAGGACAAATATCATTTTCATGGGACACTTAGTTCCTATCTTTCAGCTAAATATTAAAGTTTTTAACCCCAAATAATCCTATGCCAACATAAGATATTTTATATTTTAGGGAAGTGTATCATTCAGGGTCTAGTAAAGGGACAGAACAAATAGAATTAATATAATCATATATATGAATATAGAATGAGTATATATATACATACATACATACATACATACATATAGAATGAGTGTATGTTTGTATATATATATATATATAATATCATATCCACACATTCGCGTGCATGCGTGTTTCATAGGATGCTGTATAAACAGTCCAATAACAACTATCATGATAAGAATGAATGATGGAGGTTTCCTAGGAGCTGCTGGTCTTCAGTTTATGTTGAAATCCTGAAGAAGTTGGATTTTACACTAGCTGCACTAACAGTATAGATGAACATGCTAGCAAGAGAGAGGGGTTAGGTGATTTCTGATGTAGTCAAGCTAACAAGTGTGACGAGCCAGCACAGATGCTATAGGATAAGTGTCAGAAACACCAAACCAGAAGATGCATGATCCCAACAGTGACGCAGCACATGGACCTCTCGAGACAACACGGGGAAGCTCCTTGAGCCTGTATCCTATGCTGCCTATGCCTGTACTCTCAGTGTGTTTTATCTTAGCTCATACTTGGGCTAAGGAAGAGATTCCTTATGATTAAAAAGAGAGAAAAAGGGAAACATCAGCATAGCTTTTGCATTAATAATCCTGATGTGTTTATGCTACCTGCAAATGGACAGTCTCCCCACGACGGACAAGTAAGACTTTTGTTGCAACCTCTCTATTATTTAGTTCTCAACTGGATAACTCATAAACATATGAACTAGTATGAAGTTTGAGGAGTCAAGCTTGGGTATGTCATATCAATAATATAAAGTTTTATTGGTTTTTAATTTTAACATCAAGGAGATGTTAAAAATAGTTGAATCCAGGTTGTGCTTAAATTACCCAAAGCAATGTGTAAACTCCAACCATTTTGTTATAGATCTTCAAGGACTTCCTAAGATACAGGCCATTATGAGCTAATTTGATCAGAATTGAGTTCAGTTATTATAATTTTTAGAGACTGTGCTTGCTGATGACCCCTAACAAAATGTATGAAAACCTGGTCATATAAATTTATTAGTGCAATATAATCTTTCTTTTAAATTTTCCAATAAAACTAATTGCTATGGTGCTATAGCTAAACCAGGCATCTTTCTTACATGTCTGCCAATTTTCAACTGTGATAGATCTGTATGTTAGCATAGAAATACACATACATACATACATACATACATACATACATACATACATACATACATACACACACACAGGGACAAAGTAGTCTTGGAGACCAATATAACTTCAGATGAAATTTCATGTCAAAGCAGACACTATGTCCTCCAATGACATGTCCCTAAATAGGATGATTATTTGTATTTCTGTGTGGACTTTTCCAAAGGTAAAACTTTTAGATAGACAGAAGTAAGTTTACAAGTTATAATGTATACAAATATAATAAATCCATAGCTAATGAGCACAATATAAGCATCCATGGTTGTAACACCAGTTACTGTGCCAATTTCTCTAAACTGTGAGTTCCCATAGAAGAGTCTTCTTTTTCTTCATATCTATTTTCATCTGATACTTCTTGGCTCCCTATGCCTTGAATGGGCCCAACTACCTAACACAATCTCAAGCTGGATAAATCCTCCTGGTTACTCTCTCTGCTTTCATATCACAGGTGCTTAGTATTTCTGGGGAGGGAGTCTGGAATCACCTAATCAGTCAGACAGCAGCAGCAAGCAAGACCTTTGACATCAGCAATGAATATGAAACGATGATCCAAGGGTGTTGTCTACAACAGGCTCACTTTAAATCTAAAACGCAAAGAGGCTGGAAGTAAAGGATGAAGAAAGATATTTCATGTGAAACCATCAAAAGTGAGTGCTCTCTTGTCAGACGTATAGACTGGGAACCTAAAACTGTTATAAGAAATTTTGTCCATAATAATAGTCAGAGACATCAGTATGCCATTTTTGGAAATGGATATAGCAAGCAGACAGATAATAGCAGAAAAGGAAACAATAAGTAACCAAACACATCTACCTGATATGTACACATTACTGCAGTTTCATCAATTCTCATAACCCTGTCTTAAGAATGTCTGAATTAATTTACTGAGCAATTGGCATCTCCTTTCAATCACAATATTAGAATCATAAAAATACAATTTTTTCCTTATGATACTAGAGTTGCCACATTAAATAAACTTGTTATTTGATAATACAAAAAAAATGAAGTTAGCCAATAAGCTCATAGGCATATATTTCTTTGCTCTTTTTAAATATTAATTAATTTATTTACTTTGGTTTCACCCTGACCCCAGTTTTCCCTCCTTCCTCTCCTCTCAATCCCTCCCCCACTACCTCCTGCACCACCATCCACTCCTTTTCTKTTTCTCTTTAGAAAAGGACAAGCCTCCCCGTGGATAGCAGCACAGGCATATCAGTTTGCAGTGAGACTAGGTGCATCCTTTCCTATTAAGGCTAGCTGAGGCAACTAAGTAGGAGAAAGGGGTTCCAAAGACAGGCCACAGAGTCAGAGACAGCCCTTGCTCTCACTTTTAGGAGTCCCACATGGAGACCAAGCTACACAACTGTTACTTATGCACAAAGGGCCTAGGTCAGTTCCATGCAGGCTGTCTGGCAGTTCAATCTCTATGAGCCCCATTGGACCCACGTTAGTTGATTCTGTGGGTTTCCTTGACACATCTGACTCCTACAAATTCCTCCTCCCATTCTTCTGCAGGGTTTCTTAAGTTTTGCTTAATGTTTTAGGTTTCTACATCTATTTTCATCTGTTGCTGACTGAAACCTCTTTGATGGTTATACTAGGCTCCGGTCTGCCAGTCAAGGTTAGGCCCCCTCTCACAGCATGGCTCTCAAGCCATCAGTTTCTGAGCCTTCTTTACCTCACGCTCCCACTCCCACCCTGCATATCTTATAAAGAGGAAAAATTGTGCATCAAAAGTTTTGTGGCTGGGTTGGTGTCTCAATCCTTTCCTTAGAAGTCTTGCCTGGTTAAAGAAGATAGCTGGTTCAGGCTCCATAGTCCTCCATTCCTAGGAGTCACCCTCCTAGATTCCTGGAGTTTCCATTGCCTTAGGTTTCTAGTGCATCCCTGAGATGCCCCTCCTGATTCCAGGACACTTTCTCTCTCCTCTCCCACCTGATCCCTCCTGGGGATCCCCACCCATCACCCCTTTTCAATAGTCTCTCCCCATCCACTCATGATGTCTGTTCTATTTCCCCTTCTCAGTGAGAGTCACACAACCCTACTTTAGCCCTCCTTGTTTCTTAGATTCTTTGAGTCTATGGTTTGTGGCATGCCTATCCTTTACTTTACAGCTAATATCCACATATAAGTGCATAAATAGCATGTTTGTCCGTGTCCAGGTAACCTCACTCAGGATGATCTTTCTATTTCCATCTATTTGCCAGCAAATTTCATGATGTTATTTTTTTATTGAATTTCGTCTTCATTTATATTGCCAATGGTAAAACCTTTCCTGATTTACCCCCTCCCCAAAGACACCCCAACCCCTCCTCCCATCCCCTGCCTCCATGTATATGCCCCTCCACCTGACCCAATCCCACCTCCCCCCCCCTCGACTTCCCTTTGTAGGGGCATCTATTCAACCCTCACCTAACTAAGGACCACTCCTCCCACTGATGCCCAACAAGGCATTCCTCTGCCACATTTTTGGCTGGAACCATGTGTACCCCTTGGTTGATGGTTTAGTCCCTGGG
>BDUI01000992.1:74649-86119 GCA_002335545.1 Apodemus speciosus
GGTGGGGGTTTGGGGGAGGTGGTACAGGATGTGGAACAGTCAGAGGGTGGATGGGGGTTGGGGGAAATAAAATATGGAGTGTAAAAATAAATTATTTAATTAATAAAAAGACTAAAATTAATATCCTTAAAGAGAGCAAAATTATATCCTCATAATCATGATAGCCAAAACATAGTAGTAAGAGAATCATAAGTTCAATGACATGTTAGAAGAGAGTAGAACTATACTTCCCATGTGATGTCAAAAATTTGCTTTCACCCTTGAGTTCATTACACTTTCAAAAAGATATGAAGGCAAAGAGAATTAGACACAAGAGAATTAAGACTACAAATTAAAACAGAGAAAGCTCAGCTCTCCAGGCCTCAGTGTGGGCAACACAACACCACACAGTATAGGTGTGTCTCAGATGCCCTGTCACTCTACCCATGTCCAGATTTCTTGCCTGTGTTTGGAGTGGGAAAAAAGGATTGCGTACGTGGCCGATCCCCGGTGATTTTTTTTAAAAGCCATATTTCTTCAATATTTAGAAAGTTATTTCCAGTATTTAGTAGGTTTGAAAAAACAATTCTGAAATTTACAAGGTATGTGAATCACAGACAAGTAGAATTATATGCTTATTATACTTCTGGGCTCAATATTTATTTATCTAAAATCTTCTCCAAATTAAGAATAGAAGACAATGAAGTTGTCTGATGTGAAACAGAATTTCAGCTGCCTTAGTAGGAAATCAATGTATATTGCCTAAGTCCAGCAGCTGAAGAAATAGTAATATAAATTTATCATTAAATACAAAAAGAAAACCAAGAAGAACCCAACAGAGAAATGAAAGCAGATACCTTTAAGCACTAGTGGAAGAAGCTAAGGAGGGAACAAGCAGGGAATTGCTATTATCTACCAGAATGATATAAAAATTGCTACTTAAGCTGTGTATCCTACTAAACACATTTAAAGATTAACTCATTATAAGTGTGGGCAGGAGAAACTGTATATTTTAAGATCCAATATTTGAGAGTTGGAGCTATGGTTTCTTTGTACCCATGTTCTTCAGATGTATAAACAGTATTTAATTGTTTGGAGTGGGTGGCCATAATGAAATACTAGATACTAGCTATAGGGTTCCTTAAAAACAAAACAAACTAACAAAATTTTTTTTCCAGTTCTTGAAGCTGCCAGACAAAGATAAAATTGCAGCATTGGTGGATGCTAGTAAGTGTTCTCTTGTCACCTCCCACATTGTTCTTGTTACAGTGTCCTTACTTGGCAGGAAAGACAGACACAGAAAGAACACACAGAAAGATTCAGTAGAAGGCCACCATGAAGACCTTTCCTTACAAATCTCATCTCACCGATTTCTTCTTAAGGTCTCATTTCTTAACATCACCCATGAGGTTAGGGCCTCAGCATATGAATGGAGGAGGGACATTCAGTGTCTACTAGCTACTGCATAATTACTAGCAGAAGTTCAATAMATGGATAGTCACAGGGGCAGGACTTTCTTTTGTCAAGCATGATCTGTCTGACTGGATGGGGACTAATTCTTATCACCCACCTCCCCACCAGAAAGTCTACCACATTTCAGGGTTTACTAACAGTTCTTTAAGAGCATGTATACCTAGCTTAAAATTCTGACTTTATTTTCATGCAATAGCCAGAACTATGTGTTTCTATGATATATAGCCAGAAAACACTACTCGATATGGTTACTTGGCAGTTGGTACATCTCACAATGCCTGACAATAACCAAATGTTGTGGGGCACTGATCTGTCTTACCTTCCTACCTATCCTGGTGCCACACCATTTGGTGTGGAGCTGTCACAGTCTATCCTCCTTTGAGAATGAATTTGAATTATTCTGTACAAGAACTTTTCTGAATCTTTCTCTTCCTCGAATGTCTATAATGACTTAAAGTAGAACAAACAAACATATATATATATATATATATATATATATATATATATATATATATATATATCTTGTGGGACAATTATTTGAGTTGTAGAATTATCAAGTTCGTGCAAGAATGCTTTAAAATACACCTATGGGACAGCATGCGGAGACATGAAGATGAGGGATTGCTTTTCATTAATTTTCACTTCTCACATAAACATCCTTAGATGTACCGTGAACCACAAAAGGCACCCTTGAAACACCAGTGTAAAGCACAAAGGCATGGACTGCTTTGTCAGCTCTTTCCATCTGCCTGAAGATGTACAAAGAGACAAAAATGCTGAGGAAAACCAGTGACTTCTGACAGCATTTACTTCTGACAACTTTATTCCTTTTTGAAAAGCAAAATTAGTTTAATGTGCCTAGACCCAGGCACATTATATTAGTATAATAAATTTTTGAATGCAAGATAAAAATATGAAAGAGGCAGCCAAGTAGATCAAGTTGAAAGTATGGAGTTATAGAAATCTCCAGGGAATGAAATATATCAGGCCCTCACTGTATTAGTCAGATATCCTTGGGTTGTTTAAATAGAACTAGTTTGAACAAGCTATACAACAAAACATATAAAAGTGTGGTGCATTCACCCACTTGATAAATAGTTACTGAGCTCTTCTACAGACCAGGCACTATTTAAGGCCTGGACAATCACTGTAACAAGATCTGTGATTTATATACAGTTATAGTCCAAATTTCTAGGAAAAACCAATGTTAAGTATAAGACCTCAGTATGGTCTTATAACCAAGAAGCAGGGGTTGGGGTTGGGACTGGGACTGTGTCTGGGTCTGGGTCTGAGTTTGGGTTTGGGTCTGTGCTGGGTCTGGGTCTGGGGTCTGGGTCTGGGCTGGGTCTGGGTCTGGGTCTGGGTCTGGGTCTGGGTCTGGGTCTGGGTCTGGGCTGGGTCTGGGCTGGGTCTGGGCTGGGTCTGGGTCTGTGCTGGGTCTGGGTCTGGGGCTAGGGCTAGGGCTGGGTTCAGTGCAGTGTGAAGTGTTAGCATGAATACTATCCTGCTTCCAACCCTCAGCACCATAAGAGAACAGAAAAAGGCATTCTGGGTCATTGGTAGTATGTTTTCCTTCTTATGCATCTGTTATAAGTCTACAAATAACATTTCTTCATTTTTACAACCCACACTGTAGAGATAATTATTCCATAGTTTATATATGGTTTGCTTTGGGTTCCCTCTCTTAGTCTTCCCTAGTAGGAAGAATCACTTTGGGTGAATTTAGGAAATTGGAGGTAGAGTTTTGGTACTCAATTTAGACACCCCTTATGGATTTTAGATCAAAAATATGAAAGAGATAGGAGTTCTTTGGGTTTGAGAGGACAGACATAGCATTGGGAGCCAACTGTTAATCCCCAAATAGTAACTAACTCTCTCCATGTATGAAACTTCCCAATTATATAATTTGATAGTGGTAGAGCCTGGAAAAGGGCTTAGCTTTTTAATCCCTAAATCAGCCCCCCCCCCTTTTTTGCTAGTATTGGGATGAGGGACTGAACTCTGGTTGCCATTTTCAACTATTAACTACTTGATAATTACCTGATAATAAGTGCTGGAGGAAACACTGTGTAATTATAAATGGTAGCACACATTCAGAAATAAGTAAGACTTACAAGCCACCATGTTTTAACCTTTCCTTGTCTATTTGATCTTTCAGCTTCCTGTATCCTGAGTTGTATTGTTGCTAAATTATCTGAACACAGTGAGTAATATAATTGCAAGTTAAAGTTTCTAGGACAATTTTCTAAGACTGCTAAAAGGAAAAAATACCAAGATCTGGATGGAATACTTCCAAAAGGCCTGAGAAAAGGTCAAATGTAATCTTGATTTTGAGGAGTGGCTAAATTTAGTGTGGCTATAAAGGAGAACAGGAGCATTCCAGGAAGGACAATATTGTTGAGAAACTGCAGAGATGGGAGTGGATAGCTTTGGGGCTGTGGAGGAGAGAGACCAGGGGAATTGCAGCAGAGTGAAGCATAAAGTCTTCTGGACAGTTTTGACTTAAGGCTTCCAAATTTTAAAATTGTAACCTGGGTCTCCAAACATCTCGCTCACTCCCTTTAGAAGTCTTGATGTCTAATGAAGTCAGTTTTTTTTTATTTATTGAACTTGCAATGTTTCACACTTCTTCCTGTTTGTAGTGGTTTCCCTCAAGTTTTGTATAGACTATAAAAGTTCAAAGCTTTCAGATAACTCCAAAATGTTATTGGAAACATGTGGTAGCGGAAATGACTGGGGCTGCAAAGTATGTTACACTTTTCAACCTATTGGTGGGTTAAAAATAGACAAAATTGAAGTTCAGACAAAGCTATAATCCTTGCCATGAGAGAAGGAGTAAGCATATCCTTATGTACCAGCTGTGTAAATGATTGCTGTTAAGACAGACCTTCAGTCTCAGACTGGAGAAGGAAAAAAATCAATATTAATCCACTCATACTTGTAATGGAAGCATGTGGTCATATAAAGCATTACTGGCTAGGCCAGGATCACAGACTGAATTTGAAGACAGATGCTCTGCGTGTGCTATGGAAACAATAGACCGTAACATTGTATTTGATAGTGAAAAWTCAATCACAGCTTTAACAGCTAAAAACTGCTCCACTTTGAGGCTTGAATACAAAGCACCTCAAGCAGTTGTTAAACAGAAGGGCTTTCATGATTATTTAATCACTTGAGAGGCTGAACCAATTAAAATATCATCTGCCAATATGTTCTCTAGGATTTGTTTTCAGCAACAATACAAGTTTTCTCTAATCTATTGTTTTGACCTGAACAATGACACTACAGAAATAAAAACCACTGGGACCACAAAAACCCTTTCTAGTAGGAAGGGCTTTCAGAATAGACTTGGAGCTAGAAAAGGCCAAGCTTCATCCAGGAATCCCTCCCCACATGCTCCCGGGATTCTATTGGATGAGAGTCTAAGCTTACAAAGGTTTGGCAGTATGGATCTGAATCAAACAGCAATCAAGTGGGAGAAGCCTCTGGCTTCAGGGATTTGGTAAGAATTTGTGTCTGGCTGTGACCACACATGGGAAATAGCACTCTAGTGGAAGGACTGAGGCCAGAAGTTCAGTTATCAATGGCTCATATAGAGGCAACTGCATATTTTCAGTGTGACTAGAAAAATCTGTAGCTTAAGCCAGAGAAGGGGAAAGCTTAAGCTAGGAATGGAGGTTGAGGCATGAATTACCATCCCAAGGAGTCAGAACTTAAAACTCAAAGAGAGAAAGACGTCACAAATATTCTAAAGCAGAGAAAGTACAATTGTGTATTTTAGAGCAGTAGTTACTATAGCAATATGGCTGATGAGTTGTAGAGGGAAGATTCTAGAATCAAACAACATTGGAGTTTACACTGATGTGTAGACCTGGAATTTGATGTTGAAGAATTAAACTTGGGAGCATGAAGGAAAATAGTCTAGGAACATTCATGTAGGTTACAGAGGGAAGAATTTAAACTGCGCTTTTGACTTGGCTGTGTGAACCTTATTCTGTAGGACAGTCTGTAGCTGGTCTGGGGAGATTCACCAATGACCACAACCAAGAATAACAAATGCTCTGGTGAGTCCAAAGACAGTGGTATTTATTTGAATTTTGCTTTAAACTTCAATGTTACTTTAAACTCTTACTCTTCCGTTGGTGTGGAAGTCTGCAGACTATTATTTAATGTGTCTGAGCTTTAATCCTTCATCATTTTTTCCAAGTGGGAGATAGTATCTGATTGTGTTATTGTGGAAACAAAATGTCACAACTCATGGCTGCGCTACAGTAAAGCACATCTTAAATAAACACCATAAATACCTTGTATAGCTTAAATTAAGAAATGAATAGCCTACTAAAGACAACTTTTAAAACAATGTGTTATTGATTAATCTTAATTGTCCTAAAGTCATATAATCTGTGGCCATCATTAGTCTGTAGCTCTAGAAGAAGATGGTGGAACCTTCATGTGGGTGCCTATTAAATTAAGATAAGTCATTGGGGGTGTGCCTCTGACTGGGGTGTTTCCCAGCTGCCATGTGATGAGTAGTTTCCTCTGCTTTGCACTGCATTCTGTGGTAGACTATCTTACCACACACCTAAATGCAATGACTCCAACTGACCAAAATCTTTGAAAGCGTGAATCTAAATAAAACCCCCCTAAGGTTGCTTTATCTCAGATATATTGTCATAGTAATAGGAATCTAACACAGAAAAATTTCATTGAGAAGTGAAGTCATTGCTATACTTAATACTTGGACCATGTGGTTCAGAAGCATTTGGAACTGGTTTATGGAATGAATTTGGAAAAGTATAGGGCAGTGGGTTAAAGAAAGCCTAGACCACTGTAAGCAGAACTTAAGGGGTGATTCTGGCAGGAATTTGGGAGACTACAATGCAGATGGGAATGTGGACAGTAAGGGCTGTGAGGACAAGGCTTCGAAGAAAAAGACATTCATGGGAAGAAGATCAGAGTTTGCCCATCTGTACCATTACAAAGAAACAGTCTCATTTATACATGTCCTGAGACTTTGGCAGAGGCCAGCTATATGCTCCTTAAATCCACTTATAAGAAGTTATAAATCATCACAACATTTAAGCCAGCTGAAACAGCCCTGACTGCTTTTAGTCAAGTGTAGCATCAAAATCAAGAGCAAAGAAAAGCAATTTTACCATGAAAGAAGCATATTTGAAGCTAAATCCAAAGTGTAAGTACCAGCCAAAAGAAACACCACGGGCTTTGGCTTCAAAACAATGGAGAAAATGACTTGAAGGCATCTTAGACATTGGCAATAAACCACCTGTGCCACTGTCAAAGGTAGAAAAGCACAAAATTGGGATTGAAGGGATCACTCAGTGGTTAAGGCCGCTTGTCCAGAGGATGTGGGTTCAACTCCCCGATAGTATCTCAACAACTGTCTGTAACTCCAGTTCCAGAATATCCAAATTCTCTTTCGTGTCCTCTGGGAGCACCGGGTTCATTAGTCAAGGTTCTCCAGAGGAACAAAACCATTGGGATGAGTGTGTATGTGTGTGTGTATATGTGTATGTTAGCTTTAAGATAGTAACACTATTTATCCCTCCTGAGATTCCTGTAATTACTGGGTCCACAAAGTGGGATGCCTCAATATCTGAGTAGTCCTACAATGGGTGTCTTTCACCGAAGGGTTACAATGACTACCCAGTCCACAAGCTAAGGGTCCTCAATAGTCCCATTACAGTACCAGAAGCCTGGAAGGTTCCTGGTGAGCCACTGGTCCCTAGTCTCCAACAAAATCCTGAAAGCCTTGGTTCTGCTACTAGCAGAGGAATGAGCAGCGACAGCAACCAGGCACATAGGTTCAGTGACAGTAAGGAAAGCCAAGCCAGAAAAAGGTGAGAAGATCCTCCTTATGTCCAGTTTTTATCTGGATTTCTACCCAAAGTGCTAGGTACAACTAGGGTCAGTGTTACAACAGCAATAGACACAATCAGTATATTTTGTCAAGGGAACCTACGCAAAGGATTCTAATTTGTGGCAATTTGATATTAAAGCCAACCATAATATTAGGCATGAATTTGGAATCTTTAAGAGATGTGGTCTGCTGGGCAGTGGTGGCGCACGCCTTTAATCCCAGCACTTGGGAGGCAGAGGTAAGTGGATTTCTGAGTTCAAGGCCAGCCTGGTCTACAGAGTGAGTTCCAGGACAGCCAGGGCTACACAGAGAAACCCTGTCTCAAGCAAACAAAAACAAACAGACAAAAAAGAGAGATGTGGTCTAATAAAAGTAAGTTGGACTGGGGGTGTCCCCTGGAAGGGGACTCTGGGGTGCTTCCAGCTGTCATGGAATGTGTTGTTTCCTCTGCTATGTGACACACATGTAAGCGCACATAATTTTTAAACATTTTTTTTTAAAAATACAAACTCTTAGAATAGTGGAACACCAAAGACACAATCCACCTACCAAATGCTGTCCGACAAGAAGGAAAAAGTGGACCCAGGTTCTGGAAAGGCCCAATGCAGCAGTGTAGGAGAATACCAAAACAGGAAAGTGAGAAGGGGTGAATAGGGGAACGGGGGTGGGGGGTGGGGAGGGGAGGGAAAAAGACATATGGGACATTGGGGGGGCGGGGAAACCAGGAAAAAGGGAAATGAAATGTAAATAAAGAATATATCCAATAAAAAAGAATATATCCAATAAAAAAAATACAAACTATTTTTAAAACAATATTCACTTCTCCAGAGAGTCTCATTAGTACCTTATCCTCAAAGGCAGGCTAAGAGATTTTTTCCTTAGTATTTTTCTTTCCTCTGCATTCGACTATTGTGACCTCAGAGACTTCTGAAGCTATGATCCAAAGAGATTTTTGACACAATTCAGACAGGGAAAGAACTTTCCCTTCTTCTATATTGATGCTGATTTTCTAGGAATACAGAACGCAAGAATTATGGGGTCATAGAAGCTTCCCCCACATTTTTAAGAGGAATTGGAAGACAGTGATGTGTTTGGTAGGGTCAGAGGACCTGCAAACAATGTCCAGTGATATTTAATGAAGATGTGATGGAGAAGCTGCACTTGTGGTGCAGACACCAGGAAGCTGAAAGTAGCCAGGGCTTAACCATGTAGACTGCAGCCAGCAACACTCTTAAGGGATGCTCTTCACACAACTGTGTCCTGGATGCCAGACTTGGAGCTGTAGGACTTAGTATATGCCCTACTGGGCTTCAGTCTTTCTTTGGTATGACTCTTTCTTTCTGRGCTTCTGTTCTTTAGTGAAACAGAAATGCTTAGCCTGTTGACCCCATACCACTGCAGATTGCAGACTTTTATAAGCTTCCCTCTGATTTTGCAGGGTCTCATGGCTGAGTTAGACTTTGGGATGCTTGTATAAAAAATGAGTGCATTTTGTATTGTTGCGTGGAGAGAATCCTTTGAGACCAAGGGTAGACTGTATGGCATGGCTCTCAGAGAGGCTCATATATTAAAGGCTTGGTCACCACCACCCTGTTTTATTACTGGGAAATGGCAGGTTCTTTAGGAAGCGAGCCCTAATAGACTAGTATATGGAAGTCATGTCATTAGAGACGGGTCACAAAGAAGCTGTTGAGGTCTTGTGTGTCTCCTTCTCTGCCTCTTCGTGCATGTCTCACACATTGACACATGGTATTCTCTCATTCCCTCTCTCTTCCTCTGTCTCATATGGTCAGTACCATATAGTCCAGTTCTCTCAACCCCAGGATCCTCTCTCATTTTCTTTCTCAGTTTTCCAGCTGCATTTCCAGTGAGCATTTCTCTCCCATGATGATATATTTCCCACCCCTGTATACCGTGTCCCAAAACAGTAAGACGCATGCCCCTAAACTCTGAAGCAATAATTTTAAAAAAAAGAACGCTAAGAACTCAAGAAGTTAGACCCCAGAAAACCAAATAACCCTATCAAAAAATGGGGCACAGAGCTAAAGAAAGACTTCTCACCTGAAGAAATTCGNTCTCTCTCTGTCTCTCTCTCTCTGTGTGTGTGTGTGTGTGTGTGTGTGTGTGTGAACTTTTTGTTCTGTATTTTTCTACCTTACTGTTTTGTTTGTTTGTTTGGTTTTGTTTGTTTGTTTGTTTGATTGGTTTTCCTTTGTTTGGATTTTTGGGGGGCATTTTTTGTTTTGACCAGTTTTTGTTTGTTTGGAGGGTAGTTTGTTTGTTGAAAGAGAAAGTATGAAATTAGTGAAGTAGGGAGAATCTGGGAAAGCTTGGGGAGGAGAAGAWTATGCTAACTATACATAGTATGAGAAAAATTAAATTAAAAAAAAGAAAGAAAATGTAGGCCTGTAAGTCAGAAAGTTGCTGTAAGTTGGGTTAGCTTCCCATGCCATCCCCTTATTACCTGTTCATGCCTTGCAGTTTCTAAATATCTCATGTTAAAAAAAAAAGCCAGTCAGCTGTACTTATCTCTCTCCCATACATTTGTATCTATGAATCAAAAGCTCTACCAGCCTGGAACACAGTTTTTAAAGCTGATTTATTATTGACAGAGAGATCAGTGTCTACAGCAGGTGTAAGAAAGCATGTTTAAGTACTTATCACTTGCTCTTTTCTCACAGTCACAATTCTGATTATTACTTTTCCTCATTTTTCTCTAAGAAGTATTCTATATGCATAACATCTTTTTAACTCTATAGAGAATATCCTAAGTAGCCAGGACTGCTCTGTTGTCTGACTCTCTCATGAACTACATGTACACATGGGGACTTTAAATTGTAGTTCATTTTGAGTTGACTTTTCCTTGTCCACTGCTCACATGTAGCATCTCCACTTTAACTTTCTTTTTGCACAAAACACATGCATCTAAGCCATGCCTTCCACAGACCATAATGACTGTCTGCGCTAACAATAGCTCTTTTTCTCCTAAGTCTGATGCACCCAATTGAATACAGTTGGCAAAAAATTAATGTGGCAATCTTCAATACTCTTCAATCCATGTAGCATTATGTTAGCATATATAACAGGGTAATTAATTACAGTCCATTACTCATCTGTKAGACTATGTCTCATACACATACACATACACACACACACTACTATAAAGACACTCAAAAATAATTCATCATCCAAAAATATATGAAAAGGATGTGGGTGCATAATTCGGGGTGAATTTCTTACTGCTTGGCATTAAATTCCCTTTCCCACAATACAGAGGTAATGGAATCAGTGGCATTATGAGGTTAAACTAAAGGATAAATATAAAGCATGTGGTAAATTAAAGAATAAATATGAAGCCCTATTACACAACACATAATAAGCATTTAATAAATGTTTGGCACTATTTTGCCTCATCACTACTGTTTTATAGAGAAGACAAATAATTTGGATCTTTTTTATAGGAGTCGCATTTAAAATATTAAAGAGTAAATAAATTAGGTAAAATCAAATTTAATTACATAATTTCCCCCACATTATCATAACCATATAGAATCAACATAAAAACTTAGTAATAGATTCTTTTATATTCATATCTTGGCTATGAAGCGTGAGGTATGTTTTATAACTTGAGGCATCTTCTGATCAAGACTGCCTATTCTTCACATGGACAATTGCTTCACGGATGTTCAGTTTAGATGTGATGACTCTGAATCCCTTCACAGCAAATAGTACAAAGGCACAAAAACAAGAGATAGCAAGAATGAGCTCCATCTACACCCCCCAAAGGTATTACCATTTTCTCATCATGTTACGTTTAAGAAGGGAATCCAAAGTACTTGAATAGCAAAAGTCATTTGCATCCCATATTTCAGACACTTGCCACTATTTTTGAAAAGGCCTGTTTTGAAACTGATAAGCCTGTGTGTAATTCTGGAGAAGCTATTACTCACAGCATCAGAAAGACCCATGCAGTGTTCAAAATGTTTTCAAAGTGTTTGTAAGAACATTTCTGTTCTTCCAGTGTGAAGAATGGAACACTAGGACACACCCCTGGCTTTCCAGCTGTTTATGGAAGCAAGAAAGCAAGGAAGGAAGGAAGGAAGGAAGGAAGGAAGGAAGGAAGGAAGGAAAGAAGGAAGG